>JAJJWW010001752.1:0-260436 GCA_023531295.1 Papaver armeniacum | reverse complement strand
CCAGGTTGGCTGTCTTGGGAGGCTAGGAACACCTTACTTTTGCTGTGCAAAATTTGCTGATGCATTGGTGGAGTGATGGTTGTATCACTATGGAGTTTATATTTATGCTAGAAGAAAAAATGGAACAGAAGTCCCATGGGCCTTGAAAATAAATGGGGTTGGATGTAAAACACAAAAATTGGCTTTGCAGCTGCAACAACTTTGTATTCATAGATTTTCCTTATAATATTGCTCTATGTAAAACACAAAAATTTACATGGTCTGGTCAAGAAACAAAAGCTTATGAAGTGGATTATATTTATTAGTTGCCTATTGGCGCAACTTCTAGTTTTGTTAGATTAAAATCAGATTTAAGGATAAAATTTTGATAAAAGAAAAATTGTGTTTTTGTGTTGTGGAGAAGAAGGAGGTGAGTTTTTGGGGGAAAACTTAGAGTTATTTGAAATGAGTGATTCTAGTGGAGAAAGTGATGTGGTGAAGGTTTAAACAACATACATGATTGTGTTGATGGCGAGATTGTGTCAACTAATCCTATGGATTGGATGTTTGATGAAGAGATGTTAATAGAGGAAGCTTTGATAAATGATGCAAATGAATATCCTATTCTCCAAAAAGAAGGGCGAATCCTCCATATGAAGAACACAGAAGCTCAAAACAATCGAGGTAAACTTCCTATACTCTTAGTCATGAATGGTGCTCCATGTGGTCGATTCATAATCACTATTCAACCGCTCTGTGTGAGAGTCATTTGGTCGAGAGTATAATATAATAAACTAACGACCCTTATGAGTCGTCAGTGATTTGGCACAAAAATAAACGACTTGATATACGAAAATTTTGCGAGGTTATGAAAAATCATCAACCAAGTTTGATAAAGTTGTGACTCAACTTTTAGGCCATCTAAGTCGTTAACTCCAATATGTTAGAACCCAGACGACTCAAAAATTTTTGACTGTGTAGTTGTTACTCTAAGGTTCGTCGATTTAGCATTCTTATATCATGTGACCCTAATCCATTTCATATTTACATGAGAGTCGATATTCCCTACATCTCTAAATACTGACGACTCTACCTTTTCTTTTTATAATTTCTAATTTCATTGAATCGTAAAAGGCATACATCTTGCATAGCGTTGCATTGAAGGAAATGAAATACAATTGATAATTAATAACGGAGCACTTATACACTTAACCATAAATGGCGTAATTATACATAGTTCCTTCCAAGATAAAGTAGCAATCGTCGAACTCAAACTTTTTCCCACGAAGGTTGACACTGACTATGTTTCCTTTGCTATCGGAAATATAAGCAGGACAAGGACATGAACAGTATCACGGGCGTCGTGTACGAACTTCAAATCGAGAGTAGTTCATTGTCTCCGTCTTTCTCAAGTGACCCCGCCTACATCTTTCTAATGGTTATAAGTTTAAACTCTTTCTTTGGGTACTTCTTTCCCTTCACAAAAAGGCTTAACGTCTTTTTTTCATCCCATCCAAACAACTTCTGCGTCAATTCATATATTTGTTTCCAATCTAGGATTTTCTTTAACTTGTCACCCGTGGATTTTCCCTCAACCTGCAATCCTAGAATCTGTTTTGCGTCTTCGGGAATTGATGCCATCTCGCCAAAAGGGAATTGGAATGCATCGACAATGTAAGTGACCTCTCACACAAAAACATGATCTTTGTGACCTTGTCATACCCAATCACGGAATTCTGAACGACAGCATACAAACCTGAGTTTTCAACAATATCTCTCACTCTGGGACATTCACCTTTTAGGGGCCATTTTTTCATTTTTGCATAAAAATATTGGTGTCTAAAAAGACGCGTGGCATTCTTATGATTCTACGAAAGACAAACAAATAGAATTAAAACATAAGAAATCAAATATCAACAAATTATATGAAAAGCAAAGTTGAGAATATTACAATTATCTCGTTGATGGTACGGGCCCACGAGCTACCAGATCCAAATAGAACTTTGCCGCCGTCTTTAGGTTCACCTCGGCTTTCCCATTGCTAAGGCAAAAAGGCGCAAGCGCTTGGTGGAATGTGTCGCGCGGCAGGTGCGATTGGAACTTTCTCCTTCGGCTGTGGCTGCGCGGCATCTTCCTCATCCTCCTCCTCCTCCTCATCACCACTACCACCATCATTTCTTTCATTACCATTTCCATCATTACCATCATCCTCATCCCCCTCTTCATCAATGCTACCACCACCATTTCCATCATTACCATCCTCATCCTCATCATCATCATCATTACCTTCATCCTCCTCTTCCTCAATCTATGCCTCCTCATTACCATGATTACCACCATTACCACCATCACCATCATTTCCATCATCATCATCATCATAAGCAACATATTCACCTCCTAAAGGAATTTCTTCATGTTCCGCGACTTCTTCTTCATCGCTTCCAGTTGCAGATACAACAAGAGTCAAGAAAGGATGAAGCCGATAATTCAGACGATTCATCACATGGGTCTCTGGGTTCGCGGATAATTAAGGCTACCTCACTCAGTGTTTTTCCTCGTAATAAACCAGTATTTAGGTATTTTCCGTTGTGGGGAGGTCTGGATGGAGGAGTTACCATGGCAAGCTTATCTTTTTATTCTTACTCTTTGCCGGGCCAAAGACACTGACAAAATATCAAAGGGTCATCAGAAAAATATCTTAAAATAAACGACCCTTAGAAATACTAACGAGCACATGTACTTCGTCAAAGATTCTCAATTTATGCTTGTCGATTCAAGCGTTTTTCCTTAACGACTACTTCAGTATTGGGGACAGAGCGGTGGTTGACGATTTCTTAAAAAAAAATTAACTAATGGTTGATGATTTCTCAAAATTCCAACATGCAGAAGAAAAATCGTTAAGCAAACAAGCCTCGTGATTAACGACTCGATTTTCGAGAATCCAATTTTAGATTCAAACCTAATTTTTGTTAGAACATCAAATTAAACTCAAACCCAAGTTAGAGTTGGGGGTTTTAGTGGACATACCTTCTGATTGGAGCCATTTCCTTCTCCGGCTGATTTGATTTATTCTTCAGTCTCGAATATGCCTTCGCTGCATTAACGGAATCGACGAGATTAGGGATTTGATATGCCTTTCTAGCGGTCTGCTTTGTACGAACCATGTTTGTAGAAGAAGTTAATCGTCGATTAAAGTTAATCGACGACTACGCGATGAATCGGTTGAAGAAAAAAAAAATCCTCCAGTCGTTAATGGAGAAGATGGACGACCAGAGAGGGGGGAAGAAGAATTTTGATTGAAAAGAAATTGGGGGCCTCTCTTAGGGTTAGTTATTAGAGAAGGGTAAAATGGTATATTGACCATCATTTTGGAAGCCCCATATATTTTTTGGTGTGGGTATAAATTGGATGAGGCCCCTAATTATTTTCCAGGGGCCCAATTAAGCGATATTTTTTTTTTAATGGGCCACCTTTTAGATTCAAATTTTATGCTAGCATTCAGTTTGAGACCCGCTACTTCGCAAGAATGGTTCTCTATTTGCAGGAGTACTTATTTGGAGGTACTTCGAGGTTTCAATCATTCCGGATACTTTTTCCTACTTTATCCTTGGAACCTGGAAAATAATTAGGAAACTGAATGCTACTTCGCAAGAATGGTTTCCACCATTTCAGTCTCCACCATTCTCTTAAAGGAGTGTTGAAATATCCTTTATGGTAGGTTCTATCCAAATTCCGGCTTAGAGTTTGTGAAACTTGACAAAGTTAGATTTTTCATATAAAAACACAATATGCGCTCTAATTATGAGAAGTTCATTTCTGAATAACATTGACTCCAAATTAATCCATCTTTCATTTGGACGTCACCAAGAAATTATCATCAAAATGTTAAAAAAAAAAAGTCAATCGAATATGATGGTGCCAGACGAGATTAACGATGCACATGGTGCATGATTAATGAAGTCATTAGTGATCTGGCGAAATGTCGACATACAGAACCATTAAGATTAAAATAAAACGGCAGGTGATCATGAAATTTGACTTTCAAGATGGTGCTGCTACTATATAAGCATGTACAAGTTTCGGTATACATATTCAACTACCCATTCATAATCATAAGAGAAGAAATTTTTAGTTAAACAAGCAGAAATGGAGAGGAAAAATTTGTTGTTTGTGTTGGTTATTATGCTTGTTCTACTCTTTGTTTCTGTCCATTGTCAGGAATGCAACAAATTAGGCGAGGCATGCCCTTTTTCTTTAGGCATCAGTTCCAGTTGCTGTGAAGGGCTGTGGTGCGCAGGTTTTTGGTCGAGGGAATGTAGAGTGTGGACAGGCTTAGATGTGTAAAACGTTCCATGCTGTGCCGATGTCGTTCGTTTCTAAAGTGATTAGATGTTATACAAGTTGTCAATTTGATTTATGTATGTGTTGGTAATAAGACCATGGAAATGTTGTAACGGGTATCTGACCAGCGTTGTTTTGCTCTTAGTAAGGTACTTGTTGCTAGGTGCATAGTTTACTGTTGTCTTTCTTTGTTTCTGGGGTGGATAGTATAATAAACTTCTTTTCATTAATCAAAAGTGGAATAAATCTCTGACCAGGTGTGTGTATACCTGCAGGATTGTTGTAAAGGTGCATACTGCTTAGTTAGGCCCGGCCAGGCGGGCGGCTCCATATATGGTGGCTTTGTGTCGATGTGAAGCGTGACATTTTTTTTCAATTACACAAAAAGATTGAATTTTGGTCCGGACACCTGGAAAAGACTAAGATGTCCCTCTAAATCAAATTTTACCTTTTTCCTTTAGACATTTTAAGTAAATAAACGAAAGAGGAAGGAGAATAAGGTATTAGACATTTTCGTAAATAAACCAAAAGAAAGGGCACAACGGTAAATGCATTTTTATATATTTAAAAACCTAAATATATTTAAACTCTGAAGTCGTATTTTTATAAATTTAATATATTTGGAAAGCCCTTTAAATTAGCTACGCGATGAGCACAAACAATGATATCAAATTTTTATTTTTCAATTTTTTTATTATTCTCAAATTTTTGTATCTTTTCTCATAAAAATTAGGCATAGGCAAAATTAGGCATATCTTAAAAAAATTGAAAAAAAGCTACAAGAAAAATAAAATGATTGACTAACTATAAAAAACAACTAATTTTAAAATGAAAAGCACAACATATGGTGTTGAATCGCAAATTATTTCAGTAAAAATATACCATGGCCTTCTGCACATGCGGAAAAAATGATACTTTCTCGTGTTTGGAAAAATTATATTTTGACGTACGGGAAAAATAATATTTTTCGCCCTACGGCGGAACTAAGTGTGAACACAAAATTTAGTTTTACGTCAATTTTTTCGGTCGGCCATCCCACCGTGGTAGCGGTCATCTAGTATATTATCTTTGTTTCTGGGGTTTGGGGATCTTTCTTTTTCCTCCCTGTTTGGGGACAATACTTCATGTAATGCTCTAAAACAAGAAGTTAACTGAACCAAAAGAAATAAAGAAAATCGATTTCTATGTCAGTAATTAGGACAGTTTTTACTCAGCACGACCCATATAAATAGCACCACTGCCCTCTTGGTACAGCTTATTTATGATAGGGTTGCATACATTCTGTAACTCATTAAACTTGCCATCAATATCGTCTATCTCAGCTGATTCACTGCCGTCTAACCACTCAAATGCATCCTTGACTGCATCTTTAAGCTTTTTCCTATCATCCTTAGCTAGCTTCTTTCCTATCTCTTTGATTGTGTTCTTCACGTCGTATACGAAATTTTCAAGGGAATTCCTCGACTCCACTTTCTTACGATGCATTTCATCTTCCAATTTGAATCTCTCAGCCTTACGAGCCAACTTATCAATCTCAGCCTTGGACAACCTTGCGTTGTAATCCGAAACAGTGATCATGTTGTTACTCCCGGTTGAGTGTTCTTCAGCATACACACTCAATATACCATTTGCATCGATTTTAAAGCATACTGTAAATTGCAGATCACCAGCGGGTGCAGGAGGAATTCCTTCCAAGTTGAACTGACCCAGAAGATTATTGTCACTGGTTATAGATCCCTCACCCTCAAACACCTTAACAGTCACAGTAGTTTGTCTGTTGCAGGTGGTAGTGAAATTGTTTTTTTCCTTCTTGGTGGGAATGCAAGTGTTCCTTGGGATCAAAACATCCATCACACCTCCGAGTACCTCAATACCGAGAGAAAGAGGGGTGACATCTAACAACAATAAATTCTGCACCTTCTCATTCTTCACACCACTCAAAATAGCAGCTTGCACAGCAGCACCATAAGCCACAGCCTCATCAGGGTTGATGCTCTTGCACAGTTCCTTCCCATCAAAGAAATCCCGCAATAGAGACTGAACCTTGGGAATTCTAGTGGACCCACCAATGAGAACGATGTCGTGAACGCTACTCTTGGCCATCTTAGCATCTTTCAAACATTTCTCAACAGGTACCATACATTTTCTGAACAAATCCGTGTTCAACTCTTCAAATTTAGCACGAGTTACAGACGTATAAAAATCGACACCTTCGTGCAAAGAATCAATCTCAATGGTTGTCTGAGTATTGGATGTAAGAGCTCTCTTTGCCCTCTCGCATGCTGTTCTCAACCTTCTAAGGGCCTTTGGGTTTCCACTGATGTTCTTTATGTGCTTGTTCTTGAACTCTCTTATGAAGTGCTCGACCATCCTGTTATCAAAATCCTCTCCTCCGAGATGTGTATCCCCCGCTGTAGCCTTTACTTTAAAGATACCCTCGTCAATGGATAGTATTGAAACATCAAAAGTACCACCACCAAGATCAAAGATAAGAACATTCTTCACACCAACACTAGTTTCCTTCTTTTCAAGGCCGTAAGCAAACGCAGCTGCCGTAGGTTCATTAATGATACGCATTACATTAAGGCCAGCAATTGCACCAGCATCCTTAGTAGCTTGACGCTGCGAATCGTTAAAGTAAGCAGGGACTGTAACAACAGCATCCGTAACACTTGAACCAAGATATGTTTCTGCAATTTGTCGCATCTTTGTCAGAATCATGGATGAGATTTCCTCAGCTGAAAACTCCGCACCTTTGCCTTTGTAATTGACTTGAATCACGGGTTTCTGGCCTCGACTAACAACCTTAAAGGGCCATAGCTTCATATCACTCCGAACAGTGGTATCACTGATTTTCCTACCAATCAAACGTTTGGTATCTACGAAACAGAAAAACAGAATCAGAAACGATTTTGAGACACAATTTATAAGAGCAACGCAATCCTGATATTCTAAGAGTATGAAAACCCGAAACTATTTCACTACCCGGCAATCGAGATGATTAGATGACAACTGTGAATTGAAAAGTGTATAATAACCTTTAAAATATCGAAATTCATGTAAAGATGTGGAAAAGCTTACCAAAAACGGTGTTGATAGGATTCACGGAGGCTTGATTCTTAGCAGCATCACCAATCAGACGTTCAGTATCAGTAAAAGCAACATAAGAAGGTGTAGTTCTGTTCCCTTGGTCATTCGCAATAATCTCAACACGGTCATGTTGCCATACTCCAACACACGAATATGTTGTACCTAAATCAATCCCGATGGCTGCACCTCTTCCAGCCATGTCTGACAATACACAAACTAAAAAGAATACTCAACTTTGTAACCAGAGAGGAGAAGGTTTAAGGCTTGGAGCTTATATAGCCTTTATATGAGTGATTTTAGAAAACTGTAGATGTTTCCTAAATTCAGTGTGTTTCCTCTTCTGAAGATTTTGGAACTGACAAAAGCTGACCCCACAAAATCGATCACAGGTCAAATTGCATCCTTGAACACTTCTGAACAGATTCCATGTACAATTTTTCAAATATAGAACGATTAATGAAAATTTTCAAATCGAACGATTAATCGATCACAGGTCAAAGTGCATGAAATTTTGAATTTAGTACAAAGGCAACTAGTTTTGTATATTATAGAACAAACAATGATGGGACTCTCACACACACACATCAACAGAACAGTAAAATACATAAACCACAAACTTTTTCAGAACATTAAAGAACATTTTATAATTTTTGCCCCCGTAAACTCGATAATATGTAGCATAAACACCATTAATTAGAGCTTTGGCTATACTCTTGTGGTGTCTGGCTTGAAGGGTACCCTATACCATGTCGTTTGTTAGGGAAAATCATGAATACTGAACTTGAAATGGCACCAACAACAGGAGGTAACACCATCAACAAAACCTTCTGTGATGATTCAAAAGAGGGATAGTAGCATCCAACCGTGTTAGGGTCAAGTAAAACAATGACAGCGAACACCAATACCGTAAAAAACCCATGCACAAAATCTCCAATTCGAAGTTTGTATGCTGATAAGTTCTCTGATTTCGATGATGGCCAAAGTCCCTTGGTGGTTGCGATCCCGTAATGAGTTACACCGTCACTACCGACGTAACTATCAGTAAAAGATGTAAAGCAACAAGAAAATCCACAAATGGTAAGAAGAATACCAGTTAAGTATTTGTTAATGGTGTGACAGTGACCATTGTTGGATACAACAGGACTTAGAAACTGATACAAGAAAACAGTTCCAGTGGGTAAAACCTTGAGCAGATTACCTACTCCTTTGAAAGCCATATCTCCTAATTTTTGAGAACTGCTCCTAAGTTGTTTCGACGGAGAAGAAGAAGAAGAAGAAGCCATTTATAGTTCTTTTACTTGGAGACTGAATTGGTATATGTTATATAAATGGTGTAGTAGGATTTCATTTCGTCTTCGGGCATTTCCTCTTTATATACCAAAAAACAAATGGGATACTATCAAAAACAGATTTGAGAAAGGTTTTGCTTGTAAGCAAATCAAAAGTGCTTGCATAACTTTGATGTCAATATTGCTTTTGCTTTTACTCTTAAAATTGTGTAGACCCATTTCTTAATCTTAGGATTTAGGATTCCTTGTGGAGTGTATTTAGTATGCTTAAATGGATAAGTTTTGGGTAGTTAGTGTTTAGTGATTTTCAAACACTGAAAATTTTTGTATTGTATTCATTACATAGAATATATGTAGCTACTTTGATGTCATTTTAGAGTATTTTGATTAGGATTGTCAAATAGGTAAGGGATCTTCGACAAGTCATTTCCCTACATAGTATGTTTGTGATCATTAGTAACTTTAATAACACTCTCTTTACTAATTTGAGTAAATAACCCAATACGTTATTACATCATAAAATCAAATGCGCAACCATAAGACTCGACTCCAACTAATGTTGAATATGATAGTGCGCCAGACGTGATTAATAAACGGAAAATGGGTCATTTGTCCAAAAAAAAATTTAAAACATGGTTCAAATGGACGAGTAAAAATTATTATGAGTGAAATGGACACAAAAAAAATAGCAAGGATGAAACTGGATTCATCCTGGCTTAAACTTAAAAAATAGCGAGGATGGCTGGATGCATCGATGTAAATTAAAAATAAGAAAAAGAATTTGAAAATGGGTAGGATGAAACTGGTTACATCCTAGCTATTGTTATATTTTTGTCCATTTAAACAGTATCAAAATCTAAATGTCTTTTTCACCCAGGAATTATTGATTTTGGTCTTTTTAACCAATCTTGTGATTAATAAAGTCATTACTGATCCGGCGAATGTCGACATACAGGATCATTGAGATTATTGAAATCCTCTCTTCCGGGAATAAAATGAATAAAAATTTAAAAAATAATTGAGATTATTATGGCTGGTGATGTAAGCTGACTTTCCAAATGGTACAACTATATAGCAAGCATGTAGCTAGCTGCTATCCGTATTCAACCATTCACAATCATAAGAGAAGAAATTTAGTTAACAAGAAAAAGATGGTGAGGAAGAGCTTGTTGTTTGTGTTGGTTATTATGCTTTTTCTTCTCTTTGCTTCCGTCGATTGTGACGCGGCCTGTGCCAAATTTGGTGAGAGTTGCGGTATAGGTATATTTTCCCCACCTTGCTGCGACGAGAAGAGGTGCGTAGGGTTCATATGGACGGCGTGTTTGGCCGATCAACAACGATTCCTTGGTGGAGCGTGGGGAGCCTAGTCACTCATGGCGTATTTGTTACTACTTGTCATAGGAGGGAGTGTATTTGCTTTACGTGCTGTTTAGTTTTGTGTTGCTAATTAATAAGATCATGTAAAAATGTTGTTGTATAGGTTGATTAACTTCAATTCCTATACATGTAAACTGATTTTTTCTTATTGTTGACCAACAGGGCAAGACAATGGTGTAATCTCACCTTGCAGCTCTAGCTACTTCTAAAAGTCTAATGCAGCCATGTCGTGAAAAAGCAACACAAGTCACCAGAAATGGTTACGGAATAACTTAAATCACTCTGCGACACCGCCGCCTATCTATTTGACTTAACCGAGCAAAACGAAAAAAAATAAAAAATAAAATAATATGTTTGACTTTGGTCAATGAAAATTGGCAATGTTATGTCAAAGAATTTGAAAAGTTTAGTTCTGACATAAATGGCTATCGTTCGCAGACCATTACTCCCCGTTTCTGAATCTTAGGGTTTTGGTCGATGGTAAAATCTAATAAATACTCCTCAGGATTTTTTGGATTTTTTTTCTATTTACTTCTGGTCTAACAAATAATTGGGCTCAACTGGGAATAGCCCAGTTGGGCATAGCGCGAGCTGTGTCCAACTCTCAGTATTTGAGGTTAGGACTAGGGGTGAGCATGGGCCGGTATGGACCGGTTTTCGCCTCATCCGCATCCAATCCATTGCACTACGGATTTGAAATTTGGCATCCGCATCCAATCCATATCCAACGGAGTTGCATCCAATGGATGCACGGATAGACGGATTGGATGAGGATAATCCAATGGATTTGTTTTAGTTAAAATTTATTGTAAAGAAAATAAAGCTAACACAAATGACTCCTTATAAAACCTACATATCCTATACATGTATATAAATATAAAAATGCCATGTACAACACCCCAAACAAACATCTTAAAAATTCATAAATGATCCATAGTGTTTTATAGAACTATATAAATGCCCTCAATCTAACGGATATGGATGTCCAACGGATTTTCAAGGTTGCATCCGGGCCCGATCCGTTATCCGTTGGATTTCAAAAATTCCATCCGCATCCAACCCATTAACGAACGGTCCGGACATCCATCCGCAAATGAACGGTTGGTCCCGGTTAAATCCGCGGATTACGGGCCAAATGCGCACCCCTAGTTAGGAGTTACATTCCTCGTCGCCCCGTTCCAAAAAGAAAAGAAATCGCTCAACCGCAAAATTAATTTTGGATTAAACATGTGAATTTTTTGGATTAAATCTAGAACGTTTAACGGCGAAATTAATTTTTCTGGTAAACTAGAGTTTTCTAGGGTTCATGTGGATTAAAACTCACGTCAAGTTAACGGTTAGATGTTCCTAAAAGAATTTTTATATATCCGCTGCGACAGAATTCCTGAATTGAACATAAATAAAGATTAGACAAAGAATTAGTCGTTTGGACTTGGGCCAAATGTGGAAGTCTAGGCTTGATATTAAAAGTAGCATTTCGGATTTTGGGTTTGGATTTAGGTCGGAATCCAGGCCCTAAATTTGGGGTGTTACGTTCCAGATCTTTGTAATAACCCGTCCCTCCACCGATATTGTCCCCACTTAGCCCTGCGGTTATCCGGTAGTGTGGGGTTTTCAACGGGCATTGCTGCGGTCATCCAACAACAACTTCCTGGGAGGTCATCCATCCCTAGATTGCTCTCGTTCGAGCACGCTTAACTGCAGAGTTTTCTGCCAACTCTGGAGTCAATTGTGCTGAAATGGCCTATAATGTAGACATTCCTTGTCTAACACACACTCAAAGATCCCTCTCTATCTTATATAGGATTCTACATAGTGGATGACAGCTAAGAGATCCACTATTTTCGGAATCACTGTGCGTTACATTCGCTCATGTACACTCACTCATTCTCGCACATTTATACTTCGCCAGATTATCACACTATACTCGTGACTTTGCTAACATCATCCAATACATCATCTCGAATTTACTATGTGCGATAGTCCTCAAACTACGTTAGATAATCTTCACTTCGCATATTTATTGACATGTGCGATATTCCACTCCTAAATTTTGCCTCTTCTCATTTCGTTTGCTCTAAAGAGTGAGCGATATGAGAAATTTCCATCCTATAATATCGCATAAGCTTGTCTTTTCACATTTTACTTTGCCGACAATTTTCCGGTATCCAAGTTTATCTATTCACATGTGTCAATTTTTCTTCTTTTTACCGGATCAAACTGATTATAATCGGTCATCTCTTTCGTCTATTTATTGATTCCTTGAAGGAAAATAACCATTTTCTTGTCTTCTTTTCATCTCCAAAAATTCTTCTTTTCTTCTACTATCTCTTCCTATTTGCTGTTGTTCTACTTCTTCGTCATGCTACTATTCTATCAATATTGTTTTCATGGATCACAATTCAAAGTTTGTTTTCTTCTTTCCCAAACTTATCCTTTTATCTTCTGATAATCATAATTATTGATTATAATTGTTATCTTTTTGATTAACCCAATTCCCATGCTTTTTCAGGAAAAATTCTTCTGTAAGTGCTCTCAAGATAACCGTTCAAAACCCTAAATCTTCTTCAAATGACAAGAACGAAGAATCTCATAAGAGGAAAGCTTCGCACAACAAAGAAGTAAGAAATACCCAAATTTTTACTAAATAATATTATTGCCTCTATTTCTCATCTACTTTGTTTTCGCAGACTTCCGATTGTGAGATGGGTGGCGGCAAAGGACCAAAAACTAAGAGAGTTCGCAAGCCTTCAATACTTAAGTCAAATCTTTTTATCCTTGATTTTAATGTCTTAAACGTCACCGCTATAACAACAATTCAACCTTTTAATGCGAATGATTACATCACCCTTGAAGAAATTTTTCCTTTTGAAAAAGAAATTGTTGTTGATCAAGGGATAAAAGGTATCCCAACTACGACTCTGCGAACTTAATAGATGCGAGTCAAACCTCTTCTTCATTCAAAAATCTTGACTCACGTAAATGATCTTGACGTGTCTGTCCCTAAAATTTCACTATTCCTTCTCCTCCTATATATCTGCCCCTTCTTCTTCTCCATCTTCCTCTTTTTTATTAAGTTCCCTTTCTCTTAATAAGAAGGCTTTGGATAGTGTGAATTTTGCTTCTCAAACCCTATTAGATATCATCAACTCTGCTCAATCCTCCACTAATGACCCTTACAAACTTCGCATTTGCTCTGCGTTAAGTAAACTTCTGTACGAATTTCCCTCTGATAAAGCTACAAGGGATGAGATCCATTCTCAATTTGATCCAAGCTTCCATACTGCTCTAGATGTCTTGGTAGGTACCTCTCACATCATTATCTTAATTATAATATCTTAATTTCTTATCCTTGTGTTCTTAATCTTCTTTAGGAATCTCATCGTCGAATGATTCTAGCTGAAGGGCATTTTGAATCTAGCTTCTAGAGAGGAAATCAATAGGTTAAAAGGGAACTTCGGAGGTCCATAAGCTGAGAGGAGAACTCAAGTTGCAAATCTTGATTACGAGAATCTTCGCAAAACCAAGAACTTAGAGGTATTTTTTTTTTTTTCCTTTTGCTTATCACATCCTATGATACATTTCTTTGCTTACCCACAATCCTTAAATTTCTTCATGCATTTATTAAGATTTAAACCAGAAGCGAGTTATTGAGAGATTTTCTTTTCAATTTCTTGTTGAGGATACTCGGGCGAATAACGAGAAGTTGCGATTCAATTTAACCAATTAGCTAACTTCACTCGTATTCACTTGACCAAATTAATAATCTAACTCATGAAAATAACCAAATCGTTCAAGAGATTGAAGTATTGAATGGTCGGATATCCCACTTATCTAAACTGTCATATGATGCTGATTTAAGACATCAAACCCTGTCAGAAGAAAATCATAGTCTTTCCCTAGAGAAGCATTCCTTCTTAAGAAGGAAGCGATGTTTTCGCACCAATACTTAATTCTTGAAAAATAAATGAAGATCAAGTTTCTTCGCTCACTAGAAACATCCTCTAAGGAATTAAAGACCCGAAACGAAAAAATCATTTCAAAGTAAAATAAATTTATTGTGAAGAAGAACCCGACTTCAAGAACAATATGATCAATTCAAGCATTCCCATGATGCTCTTAAGAAAAAGAATAAGTCTCTCTGCTGTGAAAAATAAGATTCGATCCGTCTCAATGGTTTAGTTGATGATGAATTTGACAAAGCTATGGAAAGTATGAAGAATAACACCCTTGTTCTTTCTAAATTACTGAAGGTAGTCGACTAGAGTTGGCCTCATTATTCTCTAATTATTTCTTTGGGTTTTGTTGATATGAGCCTTATTTTCAATTTATGATAATATGTTATTTTTGCAGATTACGAAAAGTCGCATCAATCTACTATCACTAAGTTGAGATCGGTTTAGCCAAAGTTCGCAAAGATCGTATGAACCTGGAAGTATCACATGTGAACCTTGAGGTCTCTATTTCTTCTTCTCGAGACATAGCGCGAAGAAGACTCGCACACACAAAAAAATTTTTGGAGATCAATGCTAGAAATCTTGAAAGAGGAGCTATTCGCAAGGATCATGCTAGCGCTCAATCTGTATTAATGGAATTCTTGAGCAACTCTCTTCTGCATTTAATATCCCTCCTCTTAATTGAAGCGAAGATGAAGAGTATCTGAACCATACGGTGACTATGAATTTGTAGCGATGATGAGAAGGATCAAGAGGATGAAGATAATCAACTTGAGAAGAACAAGCTGCTTTGGAGAGATTAATCTTAGAACTTGGGAATCCTGGACCTAATATTGATGCAGAAAAGTCTTTGGTTGAACAAGATGTAGTTGTTGATCGTGTGCGAGCTCATATTGTTTCCCTTCTTTTTTGATACATTTTAAACTTGTTTGTTACAACAAATATAATATTTTGTTATTTCAATTCTCATACTTGCCTCTTATTATTTCTTGTATGAAACAAATTATGCGAGCTCATGTTGTTTCATTCCTGCAAAACAAACATTAGTTTATATATAATCTTTCTCATGATGTCTTATTTTGCCATCCTATGTAAAGGTCTTATCTTGCCTTAATTTACGTGCGACGAGATCGCGGGCGGTATTCTGTGTAATGTATCGACCCATTGATCTCGTCTTATCTTTTTTTTGTCTATTACCTCTTCGGGTTTTTGTTGCATAAATATTACAAGTCTTAATACTCCCATGAGTAAAAAGCCTCATGAAATTTATGTCTTTTGACACAATTCAACTCCCTAATGGAGGTGCCGTCCTTATCTTCCCCCGATTTCCCCTTCCAAGAAATCTTACCTTTACCCGTTAAGGTTGGCTCCAATCCGGTAATACAACAACTACTTGATTTCGCAGTCTCTTATCCCTTTAACGATTAGGTTTATGGTTACAAGACTGCACCCTAAGTGGGGTATCTTCGAGGCCAAAGTGCATCACATAGTCAGGACTTGTCAAGAATGGTAAGGTAGGCTCCAACGCCCCCCGCACTCTTCACTCAACTGTACCTCGGCGCCACGATCGAGTTTACTGCACTCCTTAGGAGAGAATTTCTCACCTTGGTCTTTCAATCTAAGATTATGATCTTAGGCGAAATTTATGGCACCTCTCCCGGATGGGATTTTTCGTTTTTTTTCTCACCCCAAATCTCCATGACTTAAGTTCCATGGTCGGTGTAGCTTTCCCTTGAGTCATGCTTTCTAGGTTCTCTCCGACTATGACGTGCGATAGGTCTTACTTTTTGCCTCTTGCATGTATGCGAACTAGGTTGCACGCCACATTCGGATTCCTAGTCTATCTGGTTAAAATTTTCATTTCTGTTGCCTTTGATTAAGGTCTTATTTTGAGGCCTTATACTTGCCTTTATCTTAAGAAAAAGTTTCTTGAATATGAACGAAATTTTCAAACTTGTTTATTTGATTGAATATGACATCCTGTTCAAGAATACAAGCTCATATTCTTAACCCGCATCCTTTTCGATGGTGCGACTTATTTAAACCCCTATGGATAGTATTTCTTCAAATATAACCTATTCCAATGACGATCTAATCTGACTGTATTCCTTCCTTTCTGGATCCATTAACTCATAAGCTCCATTTCCAATTATTCTTTTTATTATATAGGGTCCATCCCACTTCTTTCCAATTTCCCATCTCCTCCTTTCGATAAATTGGAATGTCTCATAACACCAATTCTCCTGGTTTTAAATTCTCTTATCTTAACACGTTTGTTGTATTATCGAGCTAGCCTTTTTGATAATTTTCCATATGTTGCAAAGCGACCTCTCTTGCTTCTTCTAGATCATCAAGTTTCGTTAAAATTAGATCTCGCACTTAGATTCTTCTCCCAAGCTTCTTTCTTTGGGGTTGGAATGATGACTTCATTGGTAACACCGCCTCTACCCCATATGTCAAAATGAAGGTGACATTCTTGTTTCTTCCCTCCTCGTTGTCCTCCGTAAGCCCATACTACATTATGTACTTGTTCACACCATCCTTTATTGTGTCCTTCTAACTTCTTCTTCAAGTTGTCTGATCGTTTTATTTGTTTAGCTTCTACTTGTCCATTGCTCTGTGGATATAAAGGAGTAGATTTTCCGCTTTGAATTTTGAACGCATTAAGCAACATTTCTATATTCTCGCCCTCGAAGGCTGCTTTTCATTATCGGATACTAGTTGTGCGGGAATGCAAAATCTGCATATGATATTTTCAAAGATGAATTTGAATATGTCCTTATCACGAATATCTTTGAACCGCTTTTTTTACTTGCCCATTTTGTAAAATAGTCTGTTGCGACAATTAAATATATCTTTGTCATGTTCCTTGTATAAATGGTCCAACAATGTCGATTCCCCATTTTACGAAGGGCCACACATTTGTAGATGTGTTTAGCATCGATCCAGTGCATGTATCTTCTTTCCATGACGTTGACATTCTTCGCATCTCCTTGAGACTTTTTTCATCCTCGTGCATGTATGGCCAATAGTAGCCTTATATCTTTGCTCGTATGTGAGTGACCTTCCTCCCACTATGATTACAAGCATCTCCATAATGTAATGCCTTTAAGATTTCTATTCCTTATGTTAAACATGTAAGACATCGAGCGAGGTTCAAGAAATGATCTTCTATAAAGAATGCCATCCCTTAATTCATAATCCGTCATACGACTTTTTAGCTTGTATGCTTCCAACCTTTTTTTAGTAGTTCTCCCTTCTCTAGATATAAATGGATCTCGGTTCTCGAATCCTTGTCTTGGCTCACACTTTCTTCTTCCATATTTTATTGTAAGTACATTTGTTTGTGTTTCTTCTCCTTTCTCTATAGATGGTAAAAATAGTGTTTGTATTTTTATGTCTCTTGCAACTGGATCTATTAACATAGAGAAGGTATGAAGGCCAATGCATCTGCAAGTATATTTTCCTTTACCTTTATGTGTCCCCAACTTATTTTGGAATTCGCCTTGCTAAATCCATAACCAACTTTTGTATTTTTGCAAAGATGGTTCATTTGTAATATATGTACCTTCTATGCGACGAATTACCAAGTTGTGAATCACTATTTATTGGCGCATCTTCTATCTTCATTTCAATTGCTAGTTTTAGTGCATGTACGACTGCCTCATACTCGGTTTCATTATTTGTGGATGCGAAATCCGGCTGAATGAGAGTAAGCCATTCGCTCCTATTGGTGAAATGAATAAAATACCGATTCCATTCCTTCTCCATTGGATGATCCATCGACTAGTATCTCCCATCTATTTGAATTCCGGTTAGGTAATAAATATTTCGGATTCCCATGTTCTTCATCCACGTCCATCATTTCTTGACATATTCATCTTCTTCTAATGGAAGCTACTGCAAGAAACTCTCTGATAACTTGTGACTTTGGCGAAGATAAAATCTCATAACCAATTTAGAATTTCCTAATTGTGTATTCCACCTTTCAACTCTTCTGATCTTTTTGAATTCTTCCATTCTGCGGGTTCAATTAGCTCTAGTTAATACCTTGATCTTATGAGCTTGAAAATAAATGCGAAGCTTGAATCATGCATATACCAATGCGAGAATTAGCTTTTCAATTTTTGAATAATTTTTCTCTGCCAATTATACGTTTTACTTATATAATATATTGGTTTTTCTATTCCTTTATCGAGCGTAACAATCACGCACTTAATGCATGCGATGTTGATGCCAAATAGAGTAGCAATTCTCTCCCAGGTTACGCCTTTTGCATAATGGATAAATTCACGGATAATTTTTATACTGCGATTGCATCACACTCTTAGTCCTCAAATTTTGTTCCCTTCTTTAATATATTGAAAAAGTGTTTACACTTATCAAGAAAACGTGAGATAAACCTTCCCAACGAAGCTATCAATCCATTTAGCTTCAAGGCATCTTTCACCGTCGCAGGGATTGGCATATCTCTAGCTGCTTGTACTTTATCGGGATCAACTTCTATTACCTTCTTGGACACTATGTAACCTAAATTTTCTGATGAGAAAAACCCGGACCTTGTCCGAATTGAATACTCTCAATATTAAGCCGTTATACAAAATTACACCTAACCCATTATAGTTGAGACCAAGTAACTAACCCTATAGTTCACTTAGTTCCGCCTATATTCCCACGCTCCGACTTGTGAATAAGTCACGTACTTTGAACAATTCCTTTGGTTCGTATTCCAAACGATGAAGGAACAACAAATCTTTTTTGTATCAACTCTATTCAACCAAGTGATATGAGTCGGACAAAGGCTCTTCACTTATCTTAACATAAACTCCTTAAACGGGTCCTTAGATCTATCTTATGTTCAATCACTCAAAGGTAATCGTTTAAGATTAAGCCAATCAATACCTTTAATCACAAGGAAACGTATTGATGCCCGATCTACACAATTAATCAATCCAATCTACCACAAGGATAAACAGTTATTAATTGGATCCTCTTTTACCAAACAAGTATTGTGCACACCAAAGATTATAAAACCCAAGTCAAATCTTTAATATCTTCTTTGTCTTCAAATCTTCTTAAATCTTCAATAAAAACACACAATCACTTGAATCTCTTGTGATCAATCCCAAAGAAAGATAAACCGCAATTATCTAGTTTCCCACCAACGGGTCGCGCTAGAGCTTCTCAATCCCAAAGAAGAATTTAAATTGAGCGGCCGTAAGAGATTTTGCCTAATTAAGTTACTTTTCTCTCTGAATAGGCGGCTACACCAGTAACAACAACAAAAGAGTAAATCTGTTGTTACGAAGGATTAGTTTGCTAGAAAGGCAAACTTCGTGTATTTATAGAAAAGGAAGTTTGGACACCAAGGAATTTCCAAAACCGAAAATATTCTCAAGATATTCATAAAAGCACAGATTCGGTTTTCATAATCCCTGGAAATGCCACATCACAAAAATAACGATCGAAATCTCTTGGAAAATCTAATGAGTAAATGCACATTACTAATTAGTAATTTCCCTACAAAATGAAATTAATAACCTTAATTAAAAAAAGATTCTTAACTTACTTATGTTTCAATCCTAGGATTCTCTTACCTTAGTCGTTAAGGAATATCTTTGAACAATTATAGAAATAAACATTCACGATGCGTGTTCAAAGTTTGTCGACATCTTATCTTTGTAAGTTCTCTTTCACACTTACAACCTTGAAACCGATTTTCCACACTTCCAAACAAGTTTAAAATTGGTTCATCGACTTTCAAGAACTATGTGATTGATCAAACCAACATTCAATCACAATCATGGGTTTACGGTTCTACCAAAACAAGTTTCGGTTCTACCTCCATGTGAGTACACATGCATAGTCACACTAGCTTCCCAAAAGTTCAGTTGACTAGGTACTGGATCGATTCCTCACACATATATATGGTATCTAACTTATATGTGTTGAACATGTCCATAGGACCGGTTCTATTTCTGCTATAAACCTTTGCCGCACCCCATACAAGGATCGGTTCCTTTGATGTCTGCACCCCTTACTAGGATCGGTTCCCTTTCCCTTACTAGGATCGGTTCCCTTTCCCTTACAAGGTCGGACATACAAAATCCGATCATACCACGAGGTGATTACTTAAGATTGGTTTTACTCATAAAATATATACCAATACATAAGTCAGGGCCTTTGTGAACAGTTATACTAAGAACACAACGAGGTTGTGAGCGGTTATACTCTATCACACATATTGGTTGTTCATAAGATATGCAATGAATAACAAAACCAATAACACACAGCAATTTCATTTTCGGTTCACAAACAAGTTTATGAACTTACTTCCTTAGAACACATGTAAACATTGTTCCCTAGGATGAAATCCTCACCTCATACCCATACATAATCACAATAACATTCAAATAATTATGGCGATGTCTTATCTACAAAGTTTAATGGTTAAGCAATAAACCTCGTATTATATTCCTTAATACTATGTCTATCTAGAGTTCAAATATGCTTGTGATTATGTTTTCAATATGCACGACTTGAAGATACGTTAGGGAATGAAGCAGTTCAAGTCAAATATCACTAACCTCAAGTGGAAGGATGATTGTTGTCGTTGTAGCTCCTTGCTTCTTCACATATTCAAGTCTTCGCAATACTTGTAATGTCTCATATCCTAATACTTTCAAGCTAACCTATACGAAGTTTAACTCTAGTACATAATCAAGCGACTCTTAACATGAGTTTTGATTCACTAAAATATGACAACCAAACTTGACATACCAACGCTTGGTGGGTTCAACCGAGCCATGCTCTAACAATCTCCCCCTTTGTCAATTTTAGTGAAAAAACTCTTACATTATATGGATAAACAAATTACAATAATTCATTACAATCCGCTTGATTCCCGATTCAACAACACAGTGAAACTGCTTACATTCAATCCTTGAAAATATCGTTGTTGACATTATAATAACAAAGCTATTACTCCCCCTAAGGAAGATAGGTAGATATTCAATCCGCACATCTTTGTTATACCAAACATATGACATGTTACTCCCCCTTAGTCTATGCTTTCACTCCTTCGTTAGATAAAAACATTCAAGTACCAATGTTCTTTTCCCTAGCGATGCCAATCAATATAAATATCAATGCCCGACATCACTGTTTACTCCATATATTTCTCCCCCTTTTTGTCACAAAAATGACAAAGAAACAAAAAAATAAAGGACAACACGAAAAGAATCTTACAAATCTCAGAATAGACTTGCAAACTTGTAGAGTTAGGCACGAGGGTTCCACACATCATGTTACGATAACCAATGTCAAAACCGAAACTACAAGTAGTCTTATTTTGATATGTTACCAAGGAAACAATTGTCCGAAACAATTTTTCCAAATTAGTTTAGCAAACCAAAAACAACTAAGCATATTAGTCCCTTTGCTAAACCGATTGTTCAAAAACAACTGCCTAATTCGATAAGACCAAATAAAGATAAACTCCATTTTTCTCATCAGGTTCTAATTATCCATAAACTTAGACCTTTCAATTTTAAACAAGACAAGTACTAGGTTAGTTAACTAGCATTTCTCGTTTAGGCATTCGATTAGACTTGAATAACCGAAACCTTACTTCAATAATTCTAACTAAGATCAGAATTAACTTAGTTTCTTATCCGGAATCGAATTGGACTAAACAACTCATCCCGTACACATATTATTTAGTTAAGCCATAAATAATTCATACAAACCAAAATAAATCAACTTGCATAATTATTCACCTCAACTGGAAGCAATTGAAACAACATAGACATTATAAGCACCACAATGTCTATGTTGTTTCAATTGCTTCGTAATTTTGTAAGCCTAAACGATTGATACCATACAAAACCAAGATAACAATAGTTTTTCTTAACCGGAACCAATTGAATCACACACACACACATCAATTATACCGAAATTTTGTAAGCCTAAACAATTGATACAACACAATAAAGCAAGATAACAATAGTTTTTCTTAACCGGAACCAATTGAAACACACATCCACACACACATCATGGAATAAATATCAATTGAACCAGAAATTTTGTTAAGCAAAAGCAACAAATATATATAATATAAACTCAAGCTTTTCTTAAACGGAAAACAATTAACTAACAAGATTGTTACCTCAAATTTCGTATCCTCTTCTCAATATGATTGCATCTTCGTCCGGGGAGAATTGATATCGAAATATCACCACGTTGTCATCCTTATGCGTGAACAAAAGAATAACAACACATCTCAACCTTTACCGGAGAAAAGGTTGAAAACCAGTTTAACAATTGCAAGCAAAAGTTAAAAACTGTCGAAACACATATGCTTTTATGCTAAACCAAAACCGATTCAACATATTGTGACTTTTTCACATATTGTTTCTATCAGAACCCTTCATAATCCTTTGATAAACCTACCTACTAGGGCTAGAACTTAATCCTGCTAAATCAAAAAGTCACCCAAACCATGAGGGTTCACAATATGAGATCGAATATTAAGTTAGTAAAACCAAAATCAAACATCCCATAAACATACATAGCAATAAGGTAAAAGCAATTAAGCACATGCAATGTAAACCGAAAACTATCACAAGAAAATTACAAATCAAATAATTTTATTCATAATAAGATAGTTTTATTCATGATAGACTTTATTGAAATAAATCAAAACTCATGTGTATTTTTCTTGAAGAGTTTTAATCTTCATTTATTTCTGAGAAGAACATTCCTTGGGACCAAGTGCTTTCGTCGCTTCGCTTCTTCGATTCTTGATTCTTGATCCCAAAACTCGATTCAAAATTATTAATTCCTTTAAGAGTTTCTATGTCTTTTCGAGCAAGAAAGCTCACTTTGTTTAAAACGATCCAACTGAAACAGATCAAGTTGTTTACCTATACTTTCAAGGTGAGTAAGAAGCATCCGTAAACCAAAGATGTTCGGATTGAAAATTTACCTAGCTTGCCTTTAGGGGGAGTAAAAGATTTTGTTATTAAAATGTCAACAACGGTATTTATTGATTGAATATATGCAGGTTATTGTGTTATTGAAACTTGGAATCAAGCGTATGAAGAATGAGTTATTTTGTAATTCTTTTAGCTTCATATGTAAATAGAGTTTTGTCACTAAAATTGAAAAAGGGGGAAATTGTTAGAGCATAGCTCGGTTGAACTCACCAAGCGTTGGTATGTCAAGTTTGGTTGTCATATTTTAGTATCAAAACTCATCTACGATTAAATTAAATAATAGAGTCAACTTCGTTTAGGTTAGACTAGAAAATCTAGAAATGTTGAGACATACATGTATTACTCAAAAGACTGAAGAATGAGAATAAGTAACGACTACAACGATGACATCATCCTTCCACTTGAGGTTATTAATATTGACTTGAACTTGTTTCTATTCATAACATATCTTTCAAGTCGTGCTATATTGAAAACATAACATGCGAAACTTGTATATAAATAATACTCTAGTGGATAGACATGATCATAATAGTATGGTCATAGTATTAAGGGATTATATTACGAAGTATAACGCTTATCTTTTAAACTTCGTAGATATGACATCGACATAATCTTGTATATAAAGTTTTATGATTATGGTGAGGATTTCATCATAGAAACAATGTTTTACATTTTTTAAAGGAAGTATATTCGGGAACTTGTTTCATGAATTGAATGGGAAATCAATAGGTATATTGGTCCGGCTATTCATTGCATATTCTTTGGATGACCAATATGTGTGAGTTGGTATAACGGATCATAACTCAGGTTATGATCTTGGTATAACCAATCATAATACCTAGACTTATGATTTGGTATGATCGGTCCTGGTAATTGATGTAACCGATCCTATGTAATTGGTCTTGTTGTTTCTGGTGGAGCCGTCTATTCGGAGAGGAAAGTATCCTAATTAGGTGAAATCTCTTACGACCGCTCATTAAAGACTTCTGTGGGATCAAGAAGCTCTACGAGTACCATTGGTAGGAAACTAGATAATTGTAGTGTTATTAGTTTTCAATTATTGATTTGATTGACTAACGGTTGTTGAAACTTTGATTGCACCTAGTTTGTTTATTCTTGAGAATCTTCTCTTCTGATATAAGATTCACTCAGACTAGATCAAAGTATCGATGAGATCTTTAGAACTATTGTTAGATCTAAAGACATCTTGTGATAATCCATTGTTAACGAGACTTCGTTCTTTGTGTGATTGATCACAAGAAGATTCAAGTGTTGTTGTGCAGGTTTTTGAAGGAAATATAAGATTTCAAGACGAGGAATAATTCTTATTAGTTTTCGTATCTTGTGGATTTAGTGTACAAACCTTGATCGGTTGGGATCCAACTAGCATCGGTTTATCTTTGATAGATCGATTGATTAGTTGCGTAAGATCGACAACTCTCTATAGTTTCTCTTTGAGATCTATATCGATTGAGTGTGAATCTAAACTTGATTATTTCGGTAGTCATTGGATAGATTGATCTAACTTAGACAAATGAGTTTATTAGATTAACATAAGAGCCTTTGTCAACAACTCATCTTATCTTCTAGCAATATTTATTAGAGTAGTTACCAAATAGATTCTTTCTTTGCGGTTTGGAATACAATCCAAAGGACTTGTTATTCTCGTGCGTGACTCTAGAAGTCCAGGTGCGGGGATACGACGGAACTAAGTATCTAGGGGTAGTCTTATTGGTCTCAACTATACGAAGTTGGTATTAGATTTTGTATAGACTCAATTATGAGAATATTCAAAAATGGACTAGGTCCCAGGGTTTTTCTGCATTTGCGGTTTCCTCGTTAACAAAAGCTTGCTGTGTCTTTTACTTTGTTTTCCGCATTATAATTGTTATTACAATTAAGTAAAATACACAAGTACATTAACTCTGTAATACTTGATATTGATCCTATAGAGTTTCGGTTATTCTTTGAACCTATTATCAAGTACACACTTTGTTGTCGTATCGTCTCGATCTTGTATCCATAGTCAATCACACAAGTAACCTTGTTGTTATATTATCTCGATCTCGTATCCATAGGTGATCACATGAAGTGTGAACCGAATTGTTGTATTATCTCGACTATGTCCATAGACGATCACATTCGGAAGAGGACTTATAGGTTGATAAATAAAAGATTATGGTGTATTTGGGTACCCTCGTCTTTTCATATGGTTTAGACATGAAAGCTCATGTCGAAATGATCTCTGATTGAGTGTGTAGCCTCTTAGAGCATGCATGAATATGTAATTATTGAAGTCTCTCAGTTGAGATTTTAATGTTATGCATATTTCATCATTTATACTGAGCAATTTCAGTATATACTTCTGTATGGAATCGAGAATGATTAGACGACTCCTAGATGGATTGGCCACTAGTATAGAGCAATAACGTCTTCAAGATGTCACAAATGTTCCCTGACTATGCAAAATAAAGGTTCACAACGAATATGATGCCTTTACCGTCTCATACCTCAGTTCTCGAATAAATATAATGCTCTTAGAGTATAGAGCCATCAATTAATTAATTCTAGTGCAGTATTCGTCAATTGAATTCCTAGAAAATATTCTATTTTCATCATAATATTTTATTACTTCAATTCACGGCTTTTCTCAGCTGAATCCATGGATTATTAATAAATATTTTTACCTTTCGGGCATATGGGCTACCACCGAGTAAGCCCCGAGAAAATGGTGTGGTGTACTTAGTAATAATGCAAAAACGAGCACCCAAAATATGGACGAATGAGGATATGGAGAGCCATGCAAAATAGGAAAAAATAAATATGCGCGGGACCCGGCCCACTGGGCGGCCATGACGTGGCCCATCCAACACCTCTTCGTTTGTTTTATTTTATATTATTATTATTCGATGAATGTTGTTACCAAAGGAAGTAAGAGCAAGGCCGCCTCTCAAGTGGCACAATAGACCAAGCATGCAGCTCCAATATCCCAGGCTCCTCCGAAAGTACAAAAGAAGGATAATTAAACCCGAAATGCACAAGCTCCGACCCAGCGTCAACAAACGGGAAATGATCAAACAAACTCAAATTCCCTCTTCCCATTGAAGAAGTAATCGAATTGTTGGAAGTATGGATCTAAGATTGTGCAATCAAATTGTCATTTATCAGGAGAGAGACGACTGAAGAGGAAATGGAGAATCCTAGGTATTGTCACTTTCATAGGTTCGTCAATCATCCAACAAGTGACTGTTATATTTTGAAGTGTATCTTCAAAGAAAAGGTTGAATCAGGAGAGCTTCATCGGGGGAATGAAGGAGTACACATGGACCCCCTCTCAATCAGGACATTCATTCTCTCTGAGCAACCTGTCAATGAAGTAGAGCATATATGTGAATTTCCCTATCTGTCAAAGGCACAAAGGAAAGATATGTTCAGCGATCTTAATCACATCATGTCAGGAAGACGTCTATATATCACGGAGATGCCTTATGAATCCTCAGCTACAAACAAAAAAATGTACGACTGAGGACTGCTTACTACAGTCAATATCAAATGAACGAATTTAGGAGAACGTTGATTGATGTTGGTACCCCCATAAACATTATCCCATAGAAGACCCTCAGAGCTGCGGATATCACTCGACAAGAAGCTACTCATGCTCTTATCTCAATCAGATAACATGAAGGAATGTCCAGATGTAGTTGCACGAAATCCTACACTACACCCCTCACTAGAATTCACACAACTAAGACATTTGAAGATGAACAATTATGATTTTTATTGATTAATTATTTGAAGGTTTCAAGATATAATGAAAAAGAGCTAAAGAAATTACAATCACCACAAAATTTCTCTCTCCTAATGACTTGCCTAACACTCGAAAAGAGATCTCTCCTCCACAAATTTATTCGACCCTTTATATAGGGTACTATACAATGGATGACAAAACTAAGTTTGTCCTTTATTTCAGGGAATGACTTGCGAAATATCGCAAGTGTACAAGTATACAATCTCGCGACACTCCTAAACTTCGCTAGATCTTCACATCTTTCTCGTGTTTCGGCTGTCGTCATTCATTGCGTCATTTATATTACTCTTCTGCGACGCCTTCGCGATGCTGTCGTTTACTAATCTCGCGAGGTATTGATGTTGCGATATTCTGATCCTACATCTTGCCTCTTCTCATGTCTTCTCTGCGAAGAAGAGAATGTCATGAGAATTAGTATTTTAAAATGCCGCAACTGTTCATATTTATCTGTTACGATCCGTACTTTTACACGATTTATTACACATATTTCTTCTTCCACTCTTTTCTTGACACGTCTCTTTGAACCGTTTTTCTTGACCATTCACGTCCCCTCTCGCATTAAATGCATTTATATTCTCGAGAATTCTTCTCTATATATAGTTTTCTCACCCTCCTCTTCTTCTTTTTTTACTTTCTCTCTGCAACTTTTCTTCAATTCTACTCCTCCGCAATTTGCGTTTCTGCTACTGTAAATCTTCCTTCTCTTCCTTCTCTTGATCTTTAGTTCTCTAATCATTCCCATACTCTAAGAATGGCTCCACCCGGTCGTAGGTATGAAACCCTTTTGGGTAAAACTCAAAAGAATTTACAAGAGAAGGGTTTCACCTTGTCTACTATTCCCAATCAAGAATCTTCATCTATTCTTTCTGCAAAGTTGTTTACTGATCATCAGTGTGATGATCAGAAAATCATAATCTCGCTAGGTTAACTCCTCGCAGGTCTTCACATTCCTCTCTACAATCCCGAACTGCCCTTGTTCTATGAAATTCTTGCTCATGAGAAATTCTCACGAGCTATTTATCAATTAAGTGGTGATTGCATCCGTATAATGCTTGAATTCGCCAATCGTGGCGCTGGTAAGGGGTCTTTATATCCTGATAACGTCAAAGATCCTAAATTCTTAAACTTAGAGATAGTCGCTGAAAAGTACATGGTAGAAAACCTTTTTGAAAATTATGAAGTGATAAATATGAAGAATGATAAATCTCATTTGGGGTGCTCGATTGAAAAGAAAAGAGAACGTTCAGACGATAAGATACTCATGTTAGATATTGATTGGCACTCGGCAAGAACAATGTCCCTCGCTACTCTAAAGATGAGAAGTGGTGTGTCTTTCAGCTAATTTTGAGACGGACCTTACATTTCAGGTTCCCATGTACTCCCTGCGAATCTCACAAATTATTATCCTTGGGTATTTAATTGGCCCGAGAAAGCAAAAGAGGTATACTTCCTAACTTTTACCTATTTTACAATCTTTACTTCCTCTTATATCTAATCTTGTGAATTTTTCAGATCATCAAATTGAGAAGGAGCTACAAAAGAAATCCAAAGGCCTACTCGGCGACACTTCGTTCAATCACGGATGAAGTAAGAAATATTTTTCCTTATTATTTTTAACAATATTGTTGCCTCTTGTTTCTTATCTTCATTCGTGTGCGAAGGTTTGGCGTTGAAGAGAATGATATTTCTGAAGCTGCGAAGGCTAAAGGCAAGAATAAGATTACTCTTCGCAAGGATAAGTCTTGTGCTCCATCTTCTAAGAAACGGAAAATCTATTCCTCTTCTCACTCTAATTCCCAAACCAGCGAGAACTCTAATGAAAATAATGATGAGGTTGACACTTCTTTTGCGAAGGAGAATCATTCAGTCGAATCTGCTATGGCGCAACTGTCTAGTGTTTTCTCTGATTCTATGCAAGTTTTGGGAGATGATCATTTTTCTGCTACATGCGAAGCTCTCGTAAATATCTGCGATGCCCCCTGCTAGCGGATAATGATTCTTTTCGTGGAGTTTCCGGGACAATGACTCCCAGTTTCTTAAATGCACTTAGTGCCTTGGCGAAAGAATTCAACAATTTCTTTACTTTCCTTTATAGAAGGAGAGCTTCCTGAATCTTCAATCTTGACTTCGGAGGAAGAATAAAATTTCTACCCTTCAAAGTGCTAATCAACAACTTTATGGTACAAAACTCTTCTCTTTTTTTCTCGTTTTTATTTTGTCATTTATTTTCTTTGCACGACTTATCATTTTTATGAGACATTTATAATCTTTACGAAGAAGCCATCCTTCTCCATTCATTTCTGAGCCTATGGATAATGATGCTCTTCTTGCTCATCTCAACGAATCTTTAAGTAGTTATTCGAACAAAATTAACTCTCTTTCAATAAATGAACTTGAACCAAATTTCATCTCTTAGAAATTAAGCATAGATCTAGTTTAGGTTTAGCCAACCGATTTAAACGTTTATATCTTAGCTCCCACGAGAATAATAATATTCTAAGGAAGAAAATTAATAGCCTTATAGATGACAAGGATCGCATCGCTAATCAAGGTGCACAAGCATAAGCGAAATTCCAAAAAACTCTTCATGAAGTCAAAATTGAACGAGATGAATCTCTTCGCCAAAATGCCATACTTAATGAGCGAGAAAATCAAATTCATTCACTTCTTGTCATAAATAGTGATGATGAATTCGCTTGGGCTGCGAAAGTTCTAGATAATGCCAGAAATAACTTAGGTGTTAACGTCAGTCTTCATGCTGAGCATATTGCCTTGGTTAAAGATATGATTTACGACGAGAAGGTTGTTATCTGTTCTTTTTACTTTACCACTTCTTTTTTGTGAAAGCGCTATTAAGTTCTTGACTCATTATCATACGTTCGCGAAGCTGAGAAGAGATATCAAACAAGGATTGAAGAACTTGAATGCGAAAAGAACAACTTACAAAGGACCTCTCTCTTCGCAACAACAAGTATTCCCGGGTTGAAGAAGCAATTACAAACTACTGATGGCAATTTCAATAATGACGTGTTTGACGTTTTCCCAATCAAACTATTGAGACAGTTTGTGATGACCATCACATTCCTCTTTCTTCATATCCTTGTCTTCTTGATGAAGTTCCTGAAAATATGCCTTCCTCAGATTTCTCTGATAGTGATGCAAGCGAAGTAGAGGAGTCTGATAAAGAATCTGATGAAAAAGAAGAATAAACTGAGAGATAGCTCCATTTTCCTTTTTCTCTTCTTGTGATACTTGTACATTTATCCTTCTAGCCTTCCATTTTTGTAATCTCTTACTGTAGATCTATCATATGAAAATAAATAACAAGTTTTTGCTCTAGTCATTCCCATATTTGCCTCTGTTATTTATTTTCACATGAGAGATTAAATCGATAACCTTTAAGTAATAATAGTTCTTAGTTTCGCAACTGCTGTTGCCAATTCTTCACAAATAAATGAAGAAATATAGCCATTTTCACAAGTTTATTTGGTTACCCAATTTCTTGTGTGGTCTTATCTTCATTTATATTGAAATTCATCATTGCGACAAGATCGCAGGACGTCTTTACATTTTCATGTAATGACCCATTGATCTTGCCTTATCATTGTTTTTGTGCGGTCTTATTTTTCCTTCCTAGTTAAAGGTATTATTTTGCCATCCCTCATTTTTGCGTCAATATGACAGGCCTAAATGTTCTTGCGAACATAAATCCCCATGACATTGTCGTCTTGCGACAAAATCGCAGGACATCTTTACACTTTCATGTAACGACCCATTGATCTTGTCTTATCATTTCTTTAGTATTTTTGCCTCTGCAGGATATTTTTCTTGCGACAATATGACAGGCCTAAATGTTCTTGCGAACATAAAGCCCCATGACATTGCCGTCTTGCGACGAAATCGCAGGACGTCTTCACACTTTCATGTAAAGACCCATTGATCTCGTCTTACCCTCGCGTTAGTATTATTGCCTCTTGAGGATCATCGCACAAATATGACAAGCCTAAATTTCCTTGCGAAAATAGAGTCTCATGACATTTGCGTCTTAAGACACTTATCAGCTCCCTAATGGAGGGTGCCGCCCTTATCATCTCCCTGGTTGCCCCTTCAAGGAGGCGTACATCGGCCATACAAGACTAGCTCCTCCCATCCGGTCTTAACAACAACCATTTGTTTTCGCAGCCTCTTCTCCATTATACTTATAGGGCTTATGGTTACGAGGCGCACCTAAGTGGAGTTTTCTTCGGGCCGAGTGCGGCATGTGCCAAGACTTGCGAAGAATGGCCGAGACACTTCAAATGCCCCGGGCACTCTTGGCTCAACCGTGTACCTCGGCGCCTTGGTCATACACTGACTCCTTGGGAGAGACCCTCGGTCGTCCAACCAGGGTATAACCTTATATATATAGTTGGAAATCCAAGGTATCTCCCCCGGATGGGCTTTATTGACCCAAAATTTTCATGACTCGGGTTCCAGGGGCGGTGTAACCTTTTCCCTGATCCATGTCAAGAGATACCCCCTTATATGACGCACTTTAGGTCTTACATTTTCCTCTTACGAAATATCATTCGTGAACTAGGGTGTACGCCATAAAGGTTCGTCCCATTCACTCATTCTTTCATTTCTATCAATTCTTGTAATCATTCATTGATTTTTGATTATTTCTTCTCATTATCTTCGTGAAATTATCACATAATCTTGCTTCATTTGCTGCGATCTCGCTGTAATTATTTAACCAAACTTTCGTTATATTCATGAATCGCGAGACTTTCGCGTACTCCTTCCTTGATCATCATATTCTTTGTACTTTTGACATGCCTTTGTCACTCCAAACACCCTTTTTTTTTTTTTACACAATTCAAAAATCAACTATTTATTTCTTACACTTTTTATTCCTGTTGCTCTCTGTTTCTTCATTCAAATTCCCTGATATTTCTTTCCCTTTTGCGAGATCATCGCAATTTCCAATTGTTTTCGAACATTGGTTTCGCAATATATCTTCATCTCTCACTTCTATTGTGTCCACCATCAGTCTTTCTCTTCTTTGTTCTTCTTTGATATTCCGCTTCCAATTCTTCTTTTGAGCAGCCCTTTCCTCGCAAGACTCCACGTCGATTTCATAGCATTTTAGTCCCTCAGCCCAATCTCCTTTTATAACCCCAACACCACTGGATGAGGAAATTTGATGCACTGGTGGTATGTTGATGCTACACCCAAGATCTCATGTAATCAGGGTTGCCCAATTAATGCATTATAGGGGGATTCCACATCGACTATGCAAAACAAGATCTCAGTTGATAATCCTTTCAATGGTATTCGCATACGAGTTTCTCCTTTAGGTTTATTGGTAGTGCCATTAAAACCATAAATCTTATAGGTTGAAGGTATCAAATCTTCGTCTTTCCCTCCCATAGTCTTGTAAGTGTGGTAAAAAAGAATGTTTACCGAGCTTCCAGTATCAATTAAGATTCTATTTATTGCCCATGAATTTTCTGCCCCATCATCCTCATCACCAACAGGTTTTGGGTTAATCTCCAATCTTACCACTAATGGACTGTCATGCATCTCGCCACCCTCAGGGACCTCTTCTGCGGTAAAAGAAATAATCTGCGTTTGCCATTCTTTTAGTGGCGATGTCTTCGCGATGTTCATTACTTCTCTATTGTCAGCATCTCTTGCGAAAAACCTACTGACAACACTATCATGGAAATCTTCGATTGTCCTGTACGAATGTACAATAAAATTGCAGAACAAGTTTTTGGCCTTCGCTCCAACTTCTACTACAAATGTTTCTTTCCCTTTTGTCGTATTTACTCGCGTGATTTTCTGGAGGTGCTTGGTAATGGTTGAGTCTTCTCTTCACATTTTAAGAATTGGTTTAGCTTCCTTGGTCTATCATTAGAGGATGATTCTTTTTATATTCCTACAATCATTCGTTAGGTGTCCATGAAAATGATGATAGGAACAAAATTCATGACTTCTGTCACCTGGAGGTGGTTCATTCCCCATGTTCCATGGTGCAGGTATGTTTTCCATCAAGACTATAGCTTCCCATATTTTCTCCACGCTAGCGTTTAATGGAGGCATCTTGATTTCTTCCCAAACTACCCTGTGACCTCGCTGCCCTCTATGATAGTTATGCCTCGACCTCCATAGATTTCTTGCGGATTATGCCTTCCGACCTCCATAGGTTTCTTGCGGTTGATCAAGCCTTTGAATTTTATTATTTCCGCCACGGTTGTAGAAATTTCTTTCTCTTTCAAATTCTTCCTGATCGCGACTTCCCATGGCTACCAACTTTTGCTGACCATCCTCTGGTATCCTCATTCCTTGTTGACCTTGCGAGGTACTCGCCACAGTGTTGATTAATTTGGGTAATAAACTTGCATTCGCAGCTCCTGAACTTGTATTCGCGACAGGGTATGATTCCATCTCATTTTTCTTTTCTTCTAGAGCAATATACTCCTCCTGAAGCTCTCGCAACTCAGTCATTGTGATTGTATTCTTGACTCTAAAAATTTGAATATATAACAGATTTGTTGCGAACATAGTATTAATGAATGATAAGATGAGATATCTCTTCCACACAACCAGCCATTTCGCTACACATTGTCTTCCATCTCACAGTTAGATGTTTCAAGCTTTCACCAACCCTTTGTTTTAACCCAAATACATCTTCAATACCAGGTCGCGAGGAATTATTACTTATATATGCCCCTAAAAATATAGCCTGCAAGTGATTAAATGATGTTATTGTGTTCTTCGGTAGTCCTTCAAACCATTTCAGAGCTTCTCTGATCAAGCTTGATGCAAAATATTTGCACAATATAGCATCATGATTCTCCCATTGTAACATACATCTCATATAAGCTTTGATATGTTGTATCGCACAAGTTGTTCCATCGAAAATCTTTGGTTAATGTAGGTAAGTTGCACTTCGGTGGTATTCCTACCAATTGTATCTCTTGTGTGAACGGAGTTTTGCAGCTTCTTCTATGGCTTCATCCAACTGTCTCTTTCCTCCTCCCCTTTCTTGTTCATCATTCCTCTCATTTACGCAATTCTCTCAAAATTTGTTCATTTACATCATAATTTGAATCTATTGGTCTTTTTAGTTCCGCTTCTCTTCTCCTTCGTTCATGTCTGCTTTGACTTTCATCATTCTCTTCTCGTCTTTCTCTGCGATCTTCTCCTTCACTTCTTTCACGAATTCGCACACCGTTATATCTATCAATTTCTCTTCTTTGTTGCCTATCAGCTCTTCTTTGTGCTCTTTCATATTCTTCATTAATATTATCATTGTTGCGATTTTGTTCTCGCCTTTTTTCTCGATTATCATGATTATTCTGGCGAATTGCCTCTTCTAACTCCTGTTCTTCCATTTCTATTCTCAATCTTTCTCTCTCGTGAGCTAGACGCGCTTGTTCAACGTAATGTCTTTCAATTTCATCCTCAATTTCTTTTTGCTTCCTCTGTGCTTCTCTCCCATGCAATATTCTTCTTCCTTCTTCTTGATTTTCTTCATCAATTGGATTATTCTGCCTCTGACGCTGCCTATTTCCTCGATTTCCATCATTCTGCCCATTTTGAAAAGTCTCGGGATGTGGAACATAACGATCTTCCATCATTTCTCTTCTTCTGCTTTTGCGCTTCTTCATGGTTTTCTTCAATTTTACGTAGTTCTATGCTTTCCTCTCTAACTGATTTTTGACCTTGTAGTGCTTCGCTTCTTCATCTCATGTTTTCCATCCTCAATTCATGATTCTGTCTTGTTAAATTTGCACGTTCTCGGCTTCTAATCGCTTTTCTTCATGTATTGTTTGTCTCAACGGTAAAATTCTCCTTCTTTCTCTCTCCCCTATTGTTTACCAATTGTTGTTCTTCTTCCCCTTAGTCCCTTTAACTTTCGTTTCCGGAGTCTTGAGCTTGACCTTGAATTGGTGATTGTTTGATTTCTTCTCGACCTTCTCATTTTGTAATCTCATGTCTTCCATCCTCAATTCATGATTCTACCTTGTTAAATTTGCGTTCCTCGGCTTCTAATCGCTTTCTTCATGTATTGTTTGTCTCAACGCCTCTGTCAAATTTCTTCATTTCCATGAATTATTTCTCCATTCTCTTCTCGGTCTCTCCCCTCTTGTCCATTGTTTACCAATTGTTGTTCTTCTTCCCTTCGTCTGTACAGTCGATCTCCAAGTATGCACGCTTACCTATCATAATCCACGTTTTATCCGCTACTGGTTGAATTGGTGATTGAATTTGATTTTCTTCATTATTCCCTATGTTCCTTCTTGAGGATTCTCCCATTTCATTTCTTCCTTCTCCGACAAGTCTCCTACTCCTTCTAACAGTTGTTGGTTGCTCGGATGCATTTCTCCTTCTAGCCATTTCTTAATTTTGGTAAACTGTTGAAAATTATATGAAATTCCTTCCCTTCTACTCCAAATTCTTTCAAATCACGATGTCAATCCTTACTCTCTCCCTGTTTCTAGCGCCAATATGTAGTTGCAGGAAATCCTACACTACACCCCTCACTAGAATTCACACAACTAAGACATTTGAAGATGAACAATTATGATTTTTATTGATTAATTCTTTGAAGGTTTACAAGATATAATGAAAAAGAGCTAAAGAAATTACAATCACCACAAACTTTCTCTCTCCTAATGACTTGCCTAACACTCGAAAAGAGATCTCTCCTCCACAAATTTATTCGACCCTTTATATAGGGTACTATACAATGGATGACAGCTAAGCTGTCCTTTATTTTCGGGAATGACTTGCGAAATATCGCAAGTGTACAAGTATACAATCTCGCGACACTCCTAAACTTCACTAGATCTTCACATCTTTCTCGTGTTTCGGCTGTCGTCATTCATTGCGTCATTTATATTACTCTTCTGCGACGCCTTCGCGATGCTGTCGTTTACTAATCTCGCGAGGTATTGATGTTGCGATATTCTGATCCTACACCAGAAATGCTTATGGCTACATCAATCTGAAGATTGAGATAGGTTCAACCTGGACAGAAACCAAGTTTTATATAATCAGGGAGGATCCAGGATATCAAATGATCCTCATACGAACATGGATACTTTCTAACAAGATGACCACTGACAATGCACCTCCGGTCGCATATCTCTCTAACAAAGAAAATTCCAATCTGGAAGACTTGGTGGACGCCCCATCATCATGGAATTTGGAGGAACTTCGAACTCTGATGGAGTTGAAGCAAGAACCTGAAGAAGATGCATTGTCATTCATCAATAGATTTCGCGTTCAAGAATGTCTCATTCCACCCATGTCTATGTCATTTATTCTCCCACATGCTCTTCTAGCATGGGGACTCAATTCTGCTAGTAACTCTGCTATTGCAAGACATTATGAATAAGTAGCTTCACTACTGCAATATTTTACCAGGTGGTTGAATTTGACTCCTCTCCAAATTGAGCATGTACTAGGACATTCATTACTGAGATGATGCCTAAGCATGCCAAAGAATATCTTGGGTATTCACCCATAACCATGCAAGAGTGTCCATATAGGCCACAAAGTTATTATAAGAAAGCTCTGATGTCTTCACAAGAGTGGAATCCCACTACTGACTGTGCAATGAAAGTAATGCCAAACCAACAGAAGATTTTCAAGGCTAGGGTGATCAAGCCTAACAAATTTTAAGAAGGAGATTTAGTTCTCAAAGTGACAAGGCACAATCTCCATTCTGCAATGAACTCCAATTGAGAAGGACCTTTTATAATTGTCAAGTATGTTATTGGCGGATACTACAAGTTATTCAATATAGATGGCAGGACAGAGCAGGCAAACACGAAAAGATCTAACATTCTGTGTTTGGTGCGATCCAACCTATAAGAAATAAACTCGAGTTCACATGAATCAATTTCAATTAACGTACCTCCAAGATTTGACGGAACAAACTATCTGTGGTGGAGATCTGCTATGAGATCTTTTCTTCAATCACGAGACTTTAATACTTGTCTATTAGTTGTCGATGGTTATAATCGCCCGAAAGTAGAGAATTCGGAAACTGAGTTTAAACGCTTAGTGGATTATACAAGCAAAGAAAAGGCTTTTGCAAAGCAGAATTCAGATGGTTTGAATGCTATTATACATGTTGTAAGCCGTGATCTACAACATCATGTATCAACATGCCAAACTTCAAAGGAAGCTTGGGACAATATTTAGATTGTGTTCGAAGGCAATACATCAGAAAAGGAACTAGACTTCAAACTCTCACTTCTGATTGGGAAAACCTTCGAATGGATGATAACGACACTTTTGAAGAGTTTCATATTAAACTCTTTGAGATAGTAAATGCTTTTCTCTCTCTTGGAAAGACTATTTCTGAAAAAGATATAGTATGAAAAATTCTCAGATCGTTGTCATATAGATACGAATCTAAGAAGCATGCAATCATAGAAGCAAATGATCTTTCAACTCTTTCATGAAGCACACTCATTGAAAAGTTAAATATTTTCGATCATGAATCACAATCTATTAAAAGTAAAGGAATTGCTTTTAAAGCTGAAAATTTTCCAAAAGCTATTACGGAAAAAAATAGATTGATGAATGATTCTGAAGAATTGATTGCGGAAGATTCTGATGATGAAATTGAACAGTCATTATCATTAATCACAAGATAGTTTCGGGATCTCTTAAAGAAAAGAAATAATATGTTCATCGATCTTCTCGACCCCATGATCGAGTTCCTGTCAAGAACAAAAAGGATCAAGAAGAAGATGATGAATATTAGCCCCATGATCGACAATATGACCCCTCATTGTCATATTGTCGCAATGAGGGGTGGCAAAATAAGACCTTTAACTAGGAAGGCAAAATAAGACCACACAAGATAAATGATAAGGCAAGATTAATGGGTCATTACATGAAAATGTAAAGACGTCCTGCGATCTTGTCGCAATGACAATATTCAACATAAACATTTTGAATGTAAGTAACAGAGATTTTTCATCGCAAAAAATATTACATGATAAGCTTGCGAGCTTGAGAAAATGATTAAATGATAAGCTTGCGAATATGTACATAATAATGAGACTGAGGCAATGCAAATGCCGCACACTTGATATTGTGATCATATTATCTCGCGATACTAATAGTGCGGGAATAAGAAAAGATGAAGTGCAAGTAAGAAATTGCGAGGAACAATAAATACGTGAAGAGGAATGCATACACTAAAGACAAAATCGGAGAAATGACGAATGGAAGCGATTTAAAGCTACAACAATTTTAAAGCGGCAAAATGAGCTAAGTAAAACAAACATCAGCTATACATTGCAGTAGATAAGCATTCTCATCATACAAGCATCGTACTCGCATCATGAAAGCATCGCATACGCATCTCATAACATAAGCATTATTATATTAGAACAAGTATTTTACTGAGAATTTAGCGAAATTATTCAAAACTTCGCAGAGATATTCGAAATTTCGCGAAATTATTAAGAATTTCGCAGAATGTGATTATTTCACAAGATAAGATAAGCAGCCTGATGAGATTATACTATGACATGAGCACAAAACATGAGACAGAGGAAAAATAAGAATGCAAAAACAATTCACTCAATCAACACTTTTTCAAGGATTCTACCCTCATAGATCAAGAACAGAGGCAATTATGGACTACCAATAAAACATTTTATGTTCTTCATCTTCTCGGCAAGAATCATTTCCAAAGAAGACATTCACCAAAGAACAACAAGAATCCTCATCAAAAATGGAATAATAACTTCACAAAAACAGAGGCAATACTTCTCATTCGCAATCAAGCGCGGATACTTCTTATACTTCAAGGCATAGCATGAGGCAAAGAACATGGAGCGAGAGTTTCGCATGATGGATTCATAATACTTCTTATATTTAGAGGATTAAAGTACTTCTTATACTTCTTCAAAGATACTTCATACTTCGCATACTTCAAGAGATAATACTTCTTATTCACTTCGCAAAGCTTGAACTTCGCAAAAGAATAGAGGCAAGTACGTACTTTTCAAGTCCAAATATTCTTTCGCTCGTTCCTTCATCAACAAAGATCAAAGACTACTACGACAATGATTTTTCTTAAAGATCGCTCTTCAAGCAATATTCAAGAAAAAGAGGCAAGATGTAGGATCCAAATATCGCAACAACAACACACTTGCGAATCTTCATTAACAACGTCGCGAAGCCGTAGCAAAGTGATTTCAGAAATGACATAACAAATGAAGATAACGTAAACATGAAGACAGTGCGAAGATCTTGCGAAAACTAGAGTGTCTGCGAGATTTAACATTTATACTCTTGCGAGGATGTCGCAAGGTAAATCCAAAATTAAGGGAAATATTAGTTGTACATGAGCTGTCATCCACTATGTAAACACTATATAAAGAGGAGAGCAGGAGAGAGAAGAGGAGGACACTTTTAGGAGGAGAGAGATATTTTTAGAGAAAGATTTATTTTCTTTATCATCTTCTTCCCCAAATAATTAGATCTAGAGCTCTACAAAATATCCATTAATGGAGATTGTAAATCTAATTCTTATGTAACCTCAAAAATCATAGTGAAGAACCATGGATGTAGATCACATTGATCGAACCATGTAAAAAATCTTTGTGTCCATTTTATAATTTTAGCACTTTTATCTTCATTTTCATATCAAATAAGTTTAGATCTAGAAATTATTATCAAGATATAGTGAGGGGTGTAGTGTAGGATTTCCTGCAACTACATATGCGCTAGAAACAGGGAGAGAATAATGGATTTTATCCTTAGTGTAAATTGTTGGTTCAAGAAATTTCCATGAAGATTAATTACTGTTTATATTTTTCTAGATCTACAAATTTCATGGAAGAAATCATATTTTCCTAGTTAATTCAAGAAATTCGGAAAGGTTTAGTTATAGTTATCAACAAATCTCACCGATCTCTATACTTCAAGTTCGAAAGAGGAAGTGTCAGAGAAGTATTCACATCTCCAAACAACAAACATCATCAATTATTCGAGAGATGATGGAGAACGAGAGCGGATCCGAAGAAATTTTTATGGGAATGAAATGAAATGGATCCATTCTCGGCAATAATATATAAAAAGGTATCAAGAATCTCGTAGTTTTGGAACGAAGCTTCCACGAGATACGACATAGAACAACGAATTTCTCGACAATTGGTTTTCGACAAAACAAGAAGTTGCAATAGCTATCAACGAAGAAAAGGACACACGCAAATTGTTGGCAGCGAAGTGATTTAGCAAGAACCGGATATCTTGCTTTCAGAGACGCACAAAGCAAGCGAATCTTAGTCATCGCATAGGGCAGGAAAACAAGGTTAGAGGGACGTTTCCTTCGCAAACATTTCTTCACAATAATTTTCCTCGCAAATATTTCACTGAGACTTTACCTCCACATCAAACCACTTCGTGAAGTTTGTTTCGTCAGCTATATATAATGGGAAGATAAACCAAGTTCACACAAACAAGTTTTAGAAGCATGAAACAACTAAGAGCTGCTAGCGAAGAACTAAAAATGAAGACGTACAAATGTACAGAATGACTAAGAAATGGGTCTCGCAGACTGCTTAACAAGGAAGAATGACGACTGAATAATGAAAAGCAAGTTGGAAAGATGCAACGGAAAAGGGTGAAAATCAATGCAAACAAGCTACATCAATGCAAGTTGGAAACATCTGCGAACTCCTAAAAATCTGGTTGAGGGCGAACACGATGAACACAGTAGAGAGACAATTAGCAGAATAACAGTAGCAGAATGTATGATCAAAATCACTTCCTAGCAGGCGCCATTAACAGTGAAAATGAACATTTCAAGGAACAGCTGTTGATGGTGGATTTTCGTTCAAGGTTAAATTTGTAAAAAACCAGAAAAATCATGCGCTGACATCTTGTAAAAGATAAAGCCATTTATAAGTGTTGGATATTCCCTCACTTAATTCACCAAGAATGGATCATGTAGCAACAATCCCTTCTTGTGAATTTCATATCGACCTTGTATTTCTGTACTCATTATCGGTGTGGCATGATGACTGAGTGTTACTCTTATAGAGTAACACGAACCTCCAAGCACTATAATGAATCATTATCAGTGTGGCATGAGACTGAGTGTTACTCATATATAGAGTAACACGAACCTCCAAGCACTATAATGAAACCATGTACGAAATACCCGTACAGGCTGATTCTCGGTGTATTATACTAGCCCGAGCCCTCTCGGTGTGTTATACTAGCCCGATTGAGCCCCTCTCGGTGTGTTATACTAGCCCGATTGAGCATCCGGACTTGACAGATATCGGTCTCGGATATGATCCGATCGCGATCATCCAACTCCGTAAGCATGATTGGATGACCCCGGATCAATTCCATCACCCCCAAGCGGTATGGAATACCCACGGCCGACCCCGCATGGTCGGCCATTGTCCTCGCTTGCCAAAAAGACGTTCATACCAAGCATTTTGGACGGAAAACCCTAAATAAGGGTTTGCGGCATATTACATGTGTCGCAAAATAGTCTCAACCATCCATCTTCGCGGTATAGATGGAGGGTGTAGATGTAGACTTAAAGGGCCCGAGCATGTCAACACGATCACCGTGAGACCGCCTACACACTTGACCGGTCGGTCAAGACCAACAATGTTTGGCCGTGACAAAATCGTCACCCAAACAAGAGGTGGCGCACGGCTTTGAAAGCCAAATTAGGGTTTCAAGCCATCACGCGCGTCCATCTTCTCCGGTACGAATGGAGGGTCACAGATTAGATTAAACAGGTCCAGTCATACCAGCATGATCACCGTGGGCCCATCTATCTCCTCATGCGGTCGGCCAAGGCATATCATGCCCGGCTAATCCAAAACGCCCGCCCAAACATGCGTGGTTACACTTCCCAAATTGCAAATTGATCTCGACCGCTCAACTTCACCGGATGATTTGAATGGCTTAGATCACGTTTTCATGGGATAATCAGGTATAGGTGTGAACATCAACCTACCACCTACACGCTGGAGTGATCGACCAAGACCGACCAAGGAAGGTTGTCTTGGAACGCGTGCGGGAATATCACGCGGTTATCAACTCCTTTGCGGTAAGAAATTTCTGCCAAACCGATCTCAACCACTCAACTGTGCCGGTCAATTTGAGTGGCCTAGATCGCGCCTTCTTGGGAAAGTGAGACATGGACGTGTACACCGGCATGCCATCAACATGCATGACCGGTCGGTCCTCTCAAAGCCCTTCCCATGCTTGGTTTCGACCAAGTCAAGAGTGATGCTTGCGCACCTCTTCAAAAACCCTAGTATTCATTAACGGTCGCGAGATGAGTGTCTCAAACATCATCTCATCCGTTCAACTTCACCGACTTGGTTATACAATCCTGTCGGGAGTTATTTGGTTAGTGAGGCGTCATTACCCATCACTTTACCACACCACAATGCGAGACACGCATAAAATACACACGATACTTCACAAGTATCGTGTTTACGAATAACGCAGTTATTCAATTCAAAGATTACATGCTATCTTTCGTGGATCCACGATCCGCACATTCCAGACATCAATCATGTCACAAACTGGGGGGATACATATTGGGGTATTGGTCTGGCGGTTTACAGCGTGCAGCGTGCAACGCGCCATCACAAGAACGTGTTAGGAAGTCATGGACGGTTAGGGATGAACAGGAGAAGTGGGCAAGACTGGTCGACGCACAACTCCACTACTCCATCACTCCACTTCCTCCACTTCCCACGAGAGACGTGAATGAGGCTCAATGACTTGTATAAATAGGTTCTCCGCCCTATTTCAAACAACAACACAAGTTCAGACGAGACAGAAAAACCAAGTGTTAATACAAAATCGTATTCAAACACCCAGAGCTTGCTTGCATCAACCGCAAGCCTGCTCACCTTTCTGTTACAAGTCATAAGCAAGCCAACACCTTCACAATCTCAACACCTTCTTTGCTTCCCTCCCTAAGATCAACCCCATCTCCTTCACTTTGTGACCGAAACAAGTCTGGAACGGCCATTTCTTGGTTTAGGCCGGACTTGCCTGCATTGATCTCTCGAATCTACAAGCACTCACCGCGCAGTGCATTTGTTTAAAGGTTTAAATTCATTCCTCATCCACACCCCAAATTACCAAATTCTGCAGGAGTAGTTTTCACCCATAAACAACAGCATATCATAATCATGAAGGAATTATCAGTACAGTGCGAAGGAGTTCGCAACAATTAAATCCGATGAAAACTCGCAATGTGTTCGATATTTTCTAAGCTCAATTCAAATCATTTCGAAAAGATTCAAATGCCTGCAGAAACCACGGGTATAGCAAAGCAGTTTCTAACTTCGCCAGGACATCATCAGCGAAGAATGAGTTACAAGAAGGAAAATAACTAAGGAAGAGAGATAACTCGCAAAACCAGCAAACATCATCAGCAAAGCCAGCAAACATTTTGACTAAGAATTCAATTACTTTTGAAACAACCAAAAAAAAAGAGAGAAGGAGAAGCAACCAGGAAAAGAAAAGAAGCAATACTGAATGTTGAAAAATAAAACTAGAAGTCCACGGAGTCGACGTAAGCTCGCAGCGATGTTTCGCAGGAGCGGGAAATATCATTGCAGCCCAAAGTGGACTCTTCTCGGCAGCAAGTAAGTGAAAAGGGGTACTCCATCAGGTGTTCCAGCCAAGAAGAGTGCCAGCATTAATCCAGCCGCAGCCAACATCAAGCTCAACAATTAATTCACAGTACATTGCTTTGCTAAGAATCTTAAAATACCAATCATGGAAGAATATATCCCGTGGAGATAAAGCCTATGGAATTCATCATTTGCAGTTCTCAAGTTGGCGAGGATGCAATTTTTTGCAAGTAACAAAGAATTCAGTTCATGGAGACATCCATCTGTATTTTGCGTTATCTAGTTAAAGTCACGATTAATACTCGCAGAGACAAGGCCCAAACGGACAGGAAGAGAGAAAGAATGCTAAGATGAATGGAGATGACGAACAGATGCAAGAATGAAACATCAGAATAAGACTTTTCTCTTCAATAACTCATTCTTGAGCAGCTATCTGCGGATAAATAGACTTCAAAGGCAAAGTAAAGCAATACAGAACCTGCGAAGAGATTCTATACATACAGCAGCAATAACGGAGGCAGCTCATGAAAGAGCCATATTCATAACAAATAAAGAAGAAGCAACAATAGTTAAACTTTGTCACCAACTTCAGTGAAGCAAACAAAGAAGCCGCGAGCAACGCAATCAAAAAAGGGAACAAATAAAATATCTCATAAAACTATAGTCATAAATATCTTTTAATATTTTCTTAATATTTTCTTATATCTCTCCCAAAATTATCTTAGGTTCTCTAGATCATTTACTAACTTAACTGATTGCTTGCAGCGACAAGCTCGCAATCGTCCATGCCATACAATGAAATACACGGTGATACAATTGCCTAACGAGCAAAACCAACGAAGTCAGCTAACTCTTGGAGATACGAAGAAGATTGAAAGAATATTAAGAGAGCAAACTCAGTTCTCGTCAATTCAAAATCAAGTTTACTTCGCAGCCTGCTGCGACCGTTACCTTGCAAGAGAAAAATGATAAGATATCAAGAGGCACAATCTCTCAGCAAAACAGTAAAGACATGATGAGTCTAGATAAGAAATTCTTTTCAGTAATTTGCTTTCGCAAACAGCCATCAATAGCATTGCTAACAGTGAAGAAATATAAATATCTTGGTGCTGTTGCCAGGAAACAAGCTTAATATGAACAAGTTTAGTATGATCACAACAATCATCAATCGATAAAGAAAAAGTTTATCTAGTTTCAGGAGATAACCAGATTTTCTTAGTCAAAGCAATTGGAGAAGAAGAACGGTACGAAGGAGACCAAATCAATGAAGTTTAGGGATTGCCTCTACCATTTCCCGTGGACATCAGCAACTCTCCTCAAAATTCGTCTTATCTCGCCGAGAAGCAAATGTGGCTCACTACCATTTCCAGGGTAAAACTAAACTGGCGAGAAGAAGACGTACAGGGAGAAGAAATAATAATAAGACGGAAGTATAGCTTGCTTTCGCAATCAGCAGCCAGTATAGATGATGGTTAGAGAAGGAGCATACAAATTAGTTGTTCCAGCAGGGTTGCCGCAGTTCCAGTTATAGTGGCAGCAAGTTTCCATTCGAAAAGTAACTCCCACTGATCTTTTATGAACATTACTAGCGATGAGAAGAAGAATACAACGCCAGGTTTTAGATTAGTTCCAGTGAAGTTTAGGGAACTATCTCGTCAAGAGCTCTAGACGAAGCAGCTTGCGAAACAAAGAAACAAACTTGCGAAATAATCATATCTAGAACAGATTTTTCATAAAGAAAGATAACTCATGAAGAAATAAATATTTCGGCGAAAGCTAGGGAGACGTCGACTAGATACGGCTAGTAATAGTTGCTTCATCGGTAATCTCAGAGAAAAGACAAAGATAGTTAATATGTTGGAAACTTAGCTACTAAAACGAAGATGAAGAGTGGAGATTACTACGTCGAAATATCACCGATTGTAACATGCTCAAACGGAGAGTCTATGGAGTTTATTTCGTCAGAAAATCGGTAAAACGACAACTCGGGAAGGAAGAAGAAAGGACGATGGGTTCGCAGAGAATTTTTTGTTTTGCGGATGTTTACTTCGCAAACATTTGCTTTGCATGAACATACACCCTAGAGGCAGGTCAAGGGTTCAAATCTCATTTCTCACACTTCTTTTTGCTGCGAGATCACTATATTTTGTGCGACGTTTATACATTTCAAGGATGCTAGCTTCGCAAGCAAATCATATACTTCGCAAGAGACAACAACAACAACAACGAATCACATAAAAGCTAAGTACCACTTTCTTTGAACATTTTACTTTTACAGAAAATAAAAGATTTTTGATTTGATTAAAAAAAAAAAAAAAAAAAAAAAAATTATTACAAAGATTTCAAGATTTCAAAGAGTTCAAAATTATAAAGAATTACTAAGATTTCAAAGATTTCTAAAGATTTCAAAGATTCGAGAAAAATCTTGCAGATTAATTTATATATTTTTCTTGAATATTTACTTTACTTCAAATGATATGATATTATGAGAATGAATGAAATGACAGAAATGAAAGAATGAGTGAAGGAAGTGACAGAAATGAAGGAATAAATGAAAGGATGAATGAAAGAATGAAGACATGCGATAATTTCGCAAAGATAATGGAAATGCGATAACTTCGCAAAGATAATGAGAAGAGAAAATCAAAAATGAATGATTGAATGAATTGACAAAAATGATTGAGTGAGTGAATGGGACGAACCTTTATGGCGTACACCCTAGTTCGCAAATGATATTTCGTAAGAGGCAAATGTAAGACCTAAAGTGCGTCATATAAGGGGGTATCTCTTGACATGGCTCAGTGAAAAGGTTACACCGCTCCTGGAACCTGAGTCATGGAGATTTGGGGCCCATGAAAGCCTATCCGGAAGAGATACCTTGGATTCTCAACTATATATATATAAGGTTATACCCTGGTTGGGCGACCGAGGGTCTCTTCCAAGGAGTCGGCGTATGATCAAGGCGCCGAGGTACACGGTTGAGTCAAGAGTGCGGGGAGCATGGAACTTCCTTACCACTCTTGACAAGTCTTGGCACATCTTTGCACTCGGCCAAGAAAACTCCACTTAGGGTGCGGTCTCGTAACCATAAGCCATATAGGTATAAGGGATAAGAGGCTGCGAAAACAATCGCTTCTAACATTAAGACCGGATGGGAGGAGCTAGTCTTGTATGGCCGATGTACGCCTCCTTGAAGGGGCAACCAGGGAGATGATAAGGGCGACACCCTCCATTAGGGAGCTGATAAGTGTCAAAAGACGCAAATGTCATAAGACTTTATTTTCGCAAGGAAATTTAGACTTGTCATATTTTTGCAATGATCCTGAAGAGGCAAAAATACTAACACGAAGGTAAGGCGAGATCAATGGGTTTGTATATGAAAATGTCCAAACGTCCTGTGATTTCGTCGCAAAGACGACAATGTCACGGGAGTTTATGTTCGCAAGAATATTTAAGCCTGTCATATTGTCGCAAGAAAAATATCCTGCAGAGGCAAAAATACTAAAGAAATGATAAGACAAGGTCAATGGGTTGTTATATGAAAGTGTAACGACGTCCTGCGATTTTGTCGCAAGACGGCAATGTAATGGGGCTTTATGTTTGAAAGAGCATTCAGACTTGTCATATTGTCGCAATGAGGGGTGGCAAAATAAGACCTTTAACTAGGAAGGCAAAATAAGACCACACAAGATAAATGATAAGGCAAGATTAATGGGTCATTACATGAAAATGTAAAGACGTCCTGCGATCTTGTCGCAATGACAATATTCAACATAAACATTTTGAATGTAAGTAACAGAGATTTTTCATCGCAAAAAATATTACATGATAAGCTTGCGAGCTTGAGAAAATGATTAAATGATAAGCTTGCGAATATGTACATAATAATGAGACTGAGGCAATGCAAATGCCGCACACTTGATATTGTGATCATATTATCTCGCGATACTAATAGTGCAGGAATAAGAAAAGATGAAGTGCAAGTAAGAAATTGCGAGGAACAATAAATACGTGAAGAGGAATGCATACACTAAAGACAAAATCAGAGAAATGACGAATGGAAGCGATTTAAAGCTACAACAATTTTAAAGCGGCAAAATGAGCTAAGTAAAACAAACATCAGCTATACATTGCAGTAGATAAGCATTCTCATCATACAAGCATCGTACTCGCATCATGAAAGCATCGCATACGCATCTCATAACATAAGCATTATTATATTCGAACAAGTATTTTACAGAATTTCGCAGAATTATTCAAAACTTCGCAGAGATATTCAGAATTTCGCAGAATTATTAAGAATTTCGCAGAATGTGATTATTTCACAAGATAAGATAAGCAGCCTGATGAGATTATACTATGACATGAGCACAAAACATGAGACAGAGGCAAAATAAGAATGCAAAAACAATTCACTCAATCAACACTTTCTCAAGGATTCTACCCTCATAGATCAAGAACAGAGGCAATTATGGACTACCAAGAAAACATTTTATGTTCTTCATCTTCTCGGCAAGAATCATTTCCAAAGAAGACATTCACCAAAGAACAACAAGAATCCTCATCAAAAATGGAATAATAACTTCACAAAAACAGAGGAAATACTTCTCATTCGCAATCAAGCGCGGATACTTCTTATACTTCAAGGCATAGCATGAGGCAAAGAACATGGAGCGAGAGTTTCGCATGATGGATTCGCAATACTTCTTATATTTAGAGGATTAAAGTACTTCTTATACTTCTTCAAAGATACTTCATACTTCGCATACTTCAAGAGATAATACTTCTTATTCACTTCGCAAAGCTTCGGAACTTCGCAAAAGAATAGAGGCAAGTACGTACTTTTCAAGTCCAGTATTCTTTCGCTCGTTCCTTCATCAACAAAGATCAAAGACTACTACAACAACAGATTTTTTCTTAAAGATCGCTCTTCAAGCAATATTCAAGAAAAAAGAGGCAAGATGTAGGATCCAAATATCGCAACAACAACACACTTGCGAAATCTTCATTAACAACGTCGCGAAACCGTCGCAAAGTGATTTCAGAAATAACATAACAAATGACGATAACGTAAACATGAAGAAAGTGCGAAGATCTTGCGAAAACTATAATGTCTGCGAGATTTAACATTTATACTCTCGCGAGGATGTCGCAAGGTAAATCCGAAATTAAGGGAAATATTAGTTGTACATGAGCTGTCATCCACTATGTAAATACTATATAAAGAGGAGAGCAGGAGAGAGAAAGGGAGGATAATTTTAGTAGAGAGAGAGAGATATTTTGGAGAGAGATATTTTTAGGGAGAGATTTATTTTCTTTATCATCTTCCCCCCCAAATAATTAGATCTAGAGCTCTACAAAATATCCATTAATGGAGATTGTAAATGTAATTCTTATGTAACCTCAAAAATCATAGTGAAGAACCATGGATGTAGATCATATTGATCGAACCATGTAAAAAATCCTTGTGTCAATTTATATTTCTAGCACTTATATTTGAAATTTAGGTGATTAATAAGATTTAGATCTACAAAATATTATGAGGGGTGTAGTGTAGGATTTCCTGCAACTACACCATTGACCTTGTCTTATCATTTGTTAAGTATTTTTGCCTCTGCAGGATATTTTATACGCGACAATATGATAGGCTTAAATACTCTTGCGAGTGTAAAATCCCATGACATTATCGTCTTTGCGACGAAATCACAGGACGTTTTTGCATTTTCATGCAATAACCCATTGATCTCGCCTTATCCTCGCGTCAGTATTATTGCCTCTACAGGATCATTGCACAAATATGACAAGTCTATATTTCCTTGCGAAAATAGAGTCTCATGACATTTGCGTCTTTTGACACTTATCAGCTCCTTAATGGAGGGTGCCGCCCTTATCTTCTCCCTGGTTGCCCCTTCAAGGAGGCGTACATCGGCCATACAAGACTAGCTCCTCCCATCCGGTCTTAACAACAACCAGTTGTTTTCGCAGCCTCTTATCCCTTATACCTATATGGTTTATGGTTACGAGACTGCACTCTAAGTGGAGTTTTCTTTGGGCCGAGTGCAGCGTACACCAAGACTTTCCAAGAATGGCCGAGACACTTCAAATGCCCCAGGCACTCTTGGCTCAACCGTGTACCCCGGCGCCTTGAGCATACACTGACTCCTTGGAAGAGACCCTCGGGCGTCCAACCAGGGTATAACCTTATATATATAGTTGGAAATCCAAGGTATCTCCCCTGGATAGGCTTTCATGGGCCCCAAATCTCCATGACTCAGGTTCCAGGAGCGGTGTAACCTTTCCCCTGAGCCATGTCAAGAGATACCCCTTATATGACGCACTTTAGGTCTTACATTTGCCTCTTGCGAAATATCATTCGCGAACTAAGGTGTACGCCATAAAGGTTCGTCCCATTCACTCACTCATTCATTTTATCAATTTATTCAATCATTTGTCTGCTAAGTTATCGCACAATCTCATTTCAATTATTCAATAGATTTGTACACATTCTTCATGGCGAGATTCTCGCACAACTTTTCCGCAACCATCATCTCTGCTTCTTATCCTTATCATACTTTCACCACTAAATTGTTATCTTTTCTCGCAATTATTCATTTTTTACATCTTTTATTCTTACTTCCTTTTGCCTCCGCATCAGTCCAACATTTCAATGTCTCCTTTGCATCATGATATTCAGTTGCTTTTGTGCATTCACTTCGCAGCATCTCTTCTTCTTTTGTTTCTATGGTATCTACCATTAGTCTTTCTTTTCTTTGTTCATCCTTTGCATTCTTCCTCCAACCTTTCTTTTTTGCTGTTCTCTCTTCGCAGCTCTCTACATCCACCTCATAACATTTTTGCCCCTCTATCCAATCTCCTTTTATAATTCCGACACCGCTAGGATGTGGAAATTTTATGCACTGATGGTATGTCGATGCTACACCCAGAATTTCATGAAGCCATGGTCTTCCAATCAATGCATTGTAGGGAGATTCCACATCAACTACACAAAACAAAATATCAGTTGATAACCCCTGCAAGGGTATCCTCATGTGCACTTCTCCTTTGGGCTTGTTCGCGGTACCATTGAAACCATATATTTTGTATGTTGAAGGGATCAAATCTTCATCTCTTCCTCCCATAGTTTTGTAAGTATGGTAGAAAAGAATGTTGACTGAACTGCCAGTATCAATTAATATTCTATTGATTGCCCAACAAATTTTCGCTTCATCATCTTCGCCATCAATAGGTTTTGGATTAATTTCCAGTTTACCACTAATGGGCTATCATGTGTTTCTCTTCCTTTGGGTACTTCTTCAGCCGAGAAAGAAATAATCTGCAATTGCCACTCTTTTAACTGCGATGTCTTCGCAACATTCATCACTTCTTTATCATCGGCATCCTCGCGAAAACTCTACTAAGTACACTGTCATGAAAATCTTCAATAGTGCGGTATGAGTGTACAATGGAGTTGCAAAACAAATTTTTAGCCTTTGCCCCAACTTCTATAACAAATGTTTCTTTTCCCTTTGCCTAGGTGGTGGTGGTAAATGTTGAACTTTCTCTTCTTCTTTTAAAAAGTGATTCAACTTTCCTTGATCAATCATTCTTAGGATAATTCTCTTGATGTTTCTGCAGTCATTCGTTAGGTGCCCATGAAAGCGGTGGTAAGAAATGAACTCGTGACTTCTATCTCCGGTGGTGGTTCACTTCCCATGTTCCATGGTGCAGGTATGTTTTCCATCAAAAGTATTGCTTCCCATATTTTTTCCACACTGGCATTCAATGGCGGCATTTTAATTTCCTCCCACACTACTCTGTGACTTCGCTGTCCTCTATGATAATTCTGCCTCTGGCCTCCATAAGTCTCTTGCGGTTGATCAAGCCTTTGAATTTTATTATTTCCGCCTCGGTTGTAGAAATTTCTTTCTCTTTCAAATTCTTCCTGATCGCGACTTCCCATAGCTACCAATTTTGGTTGTTTATCATCTACCATTCTCTCTTGTTGCCCTTGCGAGGTGCTCGCCACTGTTTGTATTAATCTGGGTAACAGACTTGCATTCGCAGCACTTGAATTTGTATTCGCAACTGGGTACGATTCTACTTCATTTTGCCTTTCCTCCAAAGCAATATATTCCTCTTGCAATTCTCTCAATTCGGTCATCGTGATCGTATTCTTGACTCTGAAAACTTGAACATATAATAAGTTGGTTGCGAACATAGCATTTATGAATGATAGTATGAGATATCTTTCATCAACCCTTCCGGCCATCTCGCTGCACATTGTCTTCCATCTGACAGTTAGGTGTCTCAAACTTTCACCAACTCTTTGTTTCAACCCGAATACATCTTCAATACCTGGTCGCGAGGAGTTGTTACTTATATACGCCCCCAAGAATATAGCCTGTAAATGATTGAATGATGTGATTGTATTCCTTGGTAAACCCTCAAACCATTTCAACGCTTCTCCCGTTAAACTCGACGCGAAGTATTTGCACAATATAGCGTCATGGTTTTCCCACTGTAGCATACATCTCACGTAAGCCTTGATGTGTTGTACTGCACAAGTTGACCCATCAAAAATGTTTGGTTAATCTTTGGTAAGTTGCATTTTGGGGTATTCCTCCTAACTGCACCTCCAATGTAAAGGGATTCTTCGCAGCTTCTGCGATGGCTTCGTCTAACTGTCTTCTTCCTCCTTCTCTTCTACTTGTTCAATATTCCTCTCATCTCTCGCCAATTCTCTCAAGATTTGCTCGTTTGCCTCGGGATTTGAATCTATTGGTCTTTTTAATTCCACCTCTCTTCTTCGCGCTCATGTCTACTTATATTTTCTCGGCTCATCACTTTCTTCTCTCCTTTCTCTGCGGCTTTCTCCCTCATTTCTTTCGCGAATTTGTACACCATTATATCTATCAATCTCTCTTCTCGGTTGTCTATCGGCTCTCCTTTGCACTCTTTCATATTCTTCATTGATATTTTCCTTATTGCGATTTTGCTCGCGCCTTCTTTCTCGGTTGTCATGATTATTCTCCCCAATTGCCTCTTCAAATTCACGTTCTTCTATTTCGCCCTCAATCTTTCCCTTTCGCAAGCTAGACGTTCTTGCTCAACATAGTGTTTTTCAATGTCATTTTCGATCTCCTTTTGTTTCCTTCGTGCCTCTCTTCCATGCAATATTCTTCTTCCTTCTATCCGATTTTCTTCATCAGTCGGATTATTCTTCTCTTGAGGTTGTCTATCTCCTTGATTTCCATCGTTTTGGTCATTTTGTACAGTCTCAGGTCGTGGAACATAACGATTTACTTCTATTTCTCTTCTCTCGCGACATCCTTCACCAAGATTTGGTTCTCTTTCCAAATTTTCTTCATTAATAGTTTCTACAGGTAATGTTCTCCTCCTATCTTCTCTGACCGAACTTGATCTTGATATGTTACTACTTCTCGATCTTCTATTTTGCAATCTCAGATTTTCCATTCTCAACTCATGATTTTGCCTTGTTAAATTTGCACGCTCCTCTGCTTCTAACCGCCTTTCTTCATACATTGTTTGTCTCAATGTTTCTAATGTTGCGATCTCTTCATTTCCACGAATTGTTTCTCCCATTTCTTCTCGATTTCTATCTCCTCGTCCATTATTTATCTGTTGTTGCTCTTCCTCTCTTTCCTCCATAGAATCTGATCTCCATGTGTGTACACTTACTCTATCATAATCCATAGTTGTGTTTGCAGTCGGTTGAATTGGCGATTGAATTTGATTTTCTTCATCATTTCTTATGTTCATCCTTGATGATTCTCCCCTTTAATTTCTCCTTTCACCAGAAAGTCTCCCGCTTCTTCTCACGATTGTTTGTCCTTCTGGTACATTTCTCCTTCTAGCCATTTCTTTCTTTTGGTAAATTCTTAAAAATTGTATCAAATTTCTCTTCTCTTACCCCAAATTCTCCCTGTTTCTAGCGCATATGTAGTTGCAGGAAATCCTACACTACACACCTCACTCGAATTTGCTTAATCAATCCATTTGAAGATGAATAATAATATGTTTTATTAATTGTTTTCTTGAAAGATTTACAAAGAAATGTAGAACAGAGCTAAAGAAATTACAATCACTCTTAATTCTCTCTCCTAATGACTTGCTTAACAATTCAAAAAGACCTCTCCCTCAACAGACTTACTCGACCCTTTATATAGGGTATTACATAGCGGATGACAGCTAAGCTGTCCTTTATTTTCGGAAACGACTAGCGAATCCTCGCGAGTGTGTAATTGCTTGTCCTCGCGACACCCCTAATTCTCGCCAAGTCTTGACACTTTCCTCATGTTTTGACTGTCATCATCCATTACGTCATTTATTTATTTCCATGCGACTCCTTCGCGACGTAGTCGTTTATTAATCTCGCGAAATATTACTGTCGCGATATTCTAGTCCTACAATAGATGGAGGGCGTAGATGTAAATTCAAAGGTCCCAGAGCATGTCAACACAATCACCTTGGGCCCGCCTACATACCTGACCAATCGGTCAGGACCAACCATGGTTGGTTATCCCAATTCGTGCGCCCGAACAGAGCATGACGCACGGCCGTGAAACCCAAAATTAGGGTTTTGAGCATCACGAGCGTCCATCTTCTCCGGCACGAATGGAGGGTCCCAGATTAGATTAAGCAGGTCCGGTCATACCAGCATGACCACCGTGGGCCCGTCTATCCCCTCGCCTGATCGACCAAGGCATATCATGCCTGGCTATCCCAAAACGCGCGTCCAAACTTGCGTGGTCACACTTCCCAAATTGCAAACTGATCTCGACCACTCAACTTCACCGGACGATTTGAGTGGCTTAGATCACGTTTTCATGGGACAGTCAGGTATAGGCGTGAACACCATCCTACCACCTACACTCCATACCGATCGACCAAGACCGACCAAGAATTAGTTTTCTTGGAACGCGCGCCTGAAGATGGCGTGATGTGCATCTCTTGCGGCACTAGTTTTCTGTCACAAATTGATCTCGACCACTCAACTTCACCGGACGAATTGAGTGGCCCAGATCATACTTTCGTGAGGTAATGGGGTATGGGCGCCTGCACCGTCATGCCGTCTAAACGCATGTACGATCGGCCTGGCCAAAATCGTCTCCCAAGCTTGGATTCGACCAAGCTGAAGAATGATGCCTGCGCACCTCTTCAAAACCCTAATTCCATCAACGGTCGCAAATGAGTGTCTCAAAGATCATCTCGTCCCTCCAACTTCACCGACTTGGTTATACAACCCTGGTCAAGAATTAATTGGTCAGTGAGGCGTCATGGTGATCACCACCCGTCACTTACCACACCATGATGCAGTACCTGCATAAAATACACATGATACTTCACAAGTATCAACTTCCTAAATAACGCAGTTATTCAATTTAGCATTACATGCTACCTTTTGTGGGTCCCACGATCCACACATTCCGGACATCAATCATGTCACAAACTGGGGGATACATACTGGGGTATTGGTCTGGCGGTTTATAGCGTGCAGCGTGCAACACGCCATCACAAGAACGTGTTAGGAAGTCATGGACGGTTAGAGATGACAGGAGAAGTGGGCAAGACTGGTCGTGTAACACCAACACACACCTCCACTACTCCATCACTCCACTTTCTCCAATTCCCACGAGAGACGTGAATAAGGCTCAAATGACTTGTATAAATAGGTTCTTCTCCTATTTTCCAAACAGGAGAAAAACAACACAAGTCCATACGAGACAGAAACCAAGTGTTAATACAAAACATATTCAAACACCCAGAGCCTGCTTGCATCAATTATAAGCCTGCTCACCTTTCTGTTACAAGTCAAAGCAAGCCAACACCTTCACAATCTCAACACCTTCTTCGCTTCCCTCCCTAAGATCAACCCCATCTCCTTCACTTTGTGACCGAAACAGATGGAACGGCCATTTCTTGGTTTAGGCCGGACTTGCACAGATTGATTTCCGAATCTACAAGCACTCACCGCGCAGTGCATTTGTTTAGGGTTTAGATTCATTCCTCATCCACACACCCCAAATTACCAAATCCGACAGGAATAGTTTTCACCCATAAACACTAGGTGCAATCAAAGTTCAACCACCGTTAGTCAATCAAATCAATGAAAACAAAAGATAAACCGCAATTATCTAGTTTCCCACCAACTTTACTAATAGAGCTTCTCAATCCCAAAGAAGACTTTAAACTGAGCGGTCGTAAGAGATTTCGCCTAATTAGGTTACTCTCCTCTCCGAATAGGCGGCTTCACCAGTAGAAGCACAACAAGAGGTAGTTTGCTGTTACGAAGGATTAGTTTGCTAGAAAGGCAAACTTAAAGTATTTATAGACAAGGAAGTTTGGACACCAAGGAATTTCCAAAACCGAAAATATTCTCAAGATATTCATTAAAGCACAAATTCGGTTTCCATAATTCCTGTAATGCTCTGTCCAAAAATAATGATCGAAATCTCTCAGAAAATCTCTAATTAGTAAATGCACATTACTAATTCTTATTTTCCTAAAAATGAAGTAAATAACCTTAATTAAAAGATTCTTATGGTGGGTTTGTTTGCAGAATTCACCGTTTCCGGGAATTTATAATTCCATGGGATTATAAATTCCGGGATTCATATAAATTCCTTGTGTGTTTGGTAACTGAATTAAAATTCCTAAGATTTATAGAGTTTTCTTGTATTAAAGTCTTTTTACCGTTCATTACCCTCAAATCTTAAAATTTCATATATATGGGATTTAGAGTTAAAAAAAGTGGGTCCATAAATCCCTTGACAAGTTTGGTTCGGACTCCATATGAAGGATTTGCTGGAAAACTGAATCCCGTAGGAAACATGATTCCAAAGATTCGGGCAACCAAACATACAGAAGGAAACGTAATTCTACCAAATCCCCCGGACCCATAAACTCCTCCCTTAAAATTCTACATCCAAACCCACCATTAACTTATTTATGTTTCGATCCTGGGATTCTCTTCCCTTAGCTATTAAGGAATAACTTTGAACAATTAAATAATAAACATTCACAACACGTGTTCAAAGTATGTCGACATCTTAACTTTGTAAGTTCTCTTTCACACTTACAACCTTGAAACCGATTTGCCACACTTCCAAACAAGTTTAGAATTGGTTCATCTTACTTTCAAGAACTATCCGATTGATCAAATAACATTCAATCACAAATCATGGGTTTAACGGTTTTACCAAAACAAGTTTCGGTTCTACCTTCCATGTGAGTATTGTGCATAGTCACAATAGATTTCCAAAATTCGGTTGACTAGGTACTAGGATCGGTTCCCCACATAATATGGTATCTAACTTATATGCGTTGCACATGTCCAAAGGATCGGTTCCCCTTTGCCTAAAAATGTGTTGCACATGTCCATAGGATCGGTTCCCCTTTCTACTATAAACCTTGTTGCACCTCATACAAGGATCGGTTACCCTTTGTGATGTACTACACCTCTTACTAGGATAAGTTCCCCTTTCCCATATTTGGTCAGACATAAAATCACAAACCCAATCATACCATCTCAGGTGATTACTTAAGATCGGTTTTACTAATAAAAGTTATACCAATACATACGTCAGGCCTTTGTGAATAGTTTTACCAAGAACACAACGAGTCATGAATGGTTATACTAAATCACACATATTGGATGTTCACAAGATATGCAATGAATAACAATCCCAATAACGCCTGGTGATTTCCTTTTCGATTCACAAACAAGTTTATGAACTTACTTCCTTAAAAAACATGTAAAACATTATTCCCTAGGATGAAATCCTCACCTCATACCCATACATAATCACAATAGCATTCAAATGATTATGGTGATGTCTTATCTACAAAGTTTAATGGTTAAGCAATAAACCTCGTATTGTATTCCTTAATACTATGTCTATCTAGAGTTCAAATATGCTTCATGCAGTTTGTTTTCAATATGCACGACTTGAAAGATACGTTAGGGAATGAAACAGTTCAAGTCAAATATCACTAACCTCAAGTGGAAGGATGATTGTTGTCGTTGTAGCTCCTTGCTTCTTCACATCTTCAAGTCTTCGCAATACTTGTAAAGTCTTATTAGTACTTTCAAGCTAACCTATACGAAGTTGACTCTAGTACATAATCAAGCGACTCTTAACATGAGCTTTGATTCACTAAAATATGACAACCAAACTTGACATACCAACGCTTGGTGGGTTCAACCGAGCTATGCTCTAACACAAATATCAATAACCTCAAGAGGAAGGATGATGTCGTCGATGTAGCTTGTTAGTTCTTCACATTCTTCAAGTCTTCGAGTAATACTTGTATGTATCATTATCCTAATCTTTCTAGCCTAACCTATACGAAGTTGTATCTAGTACATAATCAATCGACTCTTTAATTGAGTTTTGATTCACTAAAATATGACAACCAAACTTGACATACCAACGCTTGGTGGGTTCAACCGATCTATGATCTAACATCATCTACTCCACCCAATGGCTCCGGAAGATTTTGCCTATACAAGCATCCCAAGCATATCGTTATCGCAATCAGAAGGGAAAGAATGAGCCTATGAAGTCAGAATGAACGCAATTTCATTCCAGTCAATGCTGAGGAGTTTAAAGAGCAATTTCATTCCAGTCAATGCTCAGGAGTTTAAAGAACATTTTAGTTGCGACTCAGCAGTCCATACACCAAAAAACTTAAAGTCAAGGTCTCTTGCAATTGAGCGCAATAGAGACAGAACCTCATTACACATTTCGGAGAAGATCGATGGTACAACTTCTACACCCTCTGATCCAGGAAGAAGAACCGTCAGATGATTAAGATGAGTCCTAACAGTCGTATAGGACACTTCCAAGAAGTCATCATCTATATTTGGCATGTCTTTGGAATCATTAATGCCTCATGGCTTAGCAGCGGGGATATCTCCAGAAAAAAAGAAAAAAAAGCACCTACCTTGAGTTCTCCTTACTCGCATTGCTGCTGATCATAATTATTGGAGATTGCTTTGTTTTCGTTGACGCTCGCTCTACCGTCGCTAACAAAGAAAGTCATTCACACCGAGCTAAATGGCCAAGTTTGATCAACTACTCATGGATATTACACTCACATCTAAAATACGAAAACAAGATGAACTTACCTTGCCACTGACGATTGTCACGCTTGTGATGGAGCTGCTGACAGTGACGAAGAGGAGTAGGCCACTGCATACGAAAGCACGGAACCGGACGAGCAACAAAAAACAGAATAGGGTCGATACCCCTTTTTATACGTACGGAGTTTCTAGAGTTCGAACAGAAAAAGGATTCCTTCTTGCTCCATGAACGGGAATATATGGCTGGGCGCACCACACTCATACCCCATAGCTGAGCTAGCAACACGCTACGACGAAGGCCACTGGCCGCGCGATCCCGCTGCTGAAGGCCGATTAGAATATTCCTGGTAATATCTACCTTCGTCTTTTCAGTTTTATTTTCGAATATCACCATCTAATACTTACCCCGCAACAATGTCACTGTTACGTACTAAGCAGGGGACTTAATGTTGATGGTGGTTTTTAGTTCAGGGCTTTAATTGTAAGACCCTGTATCTAACGTGATGTTATTCTGCAAAGAAACAAAGCCATTTAAAAGTAATGAGTGCCCAAGCATCCTTACTTACATATGTATTCAGTATATTTATATATATATATATATATATATAATTTACCCAGAATGGTGTGTGTAGCAACAACCCCAAATATTCTGTAAATTTTATCTTCTCGCCTGCATTATTCATTAATGTATGGATTATTGAGTATTTTTCCTGTGCTGTGTTCCCCGGCTGAACTCTTAATACTGGTATGACATGAAAATTAGTGTTCACTCGCAGCTGAGTAGCATGAATTTCCCGAAGTATCAAGATTAAGGTCTGCATGAAAATACTCAATCAGAAGACGCGCTAACTGCTCTATGAGAATAAAACAATTTTGTGTCAACACACAGAATTTTCAATTTTTTTCAATTTTGTGATAGCTCACAAGATTCAAATTTTGGCCTAATTAATTTGCAAAAATTAGTTTTCTTTGCGCCGTGCGCAATATCTCGAACCCTATTGGTCGAGACCAAACGTAGATAAGCTAGGAAATTAATCCTTCATGGACTAGTGGGAGCAAAGTCCTACCAAAAATCAGAAAATAAGAAGTAAAAGAGGAGCTGCGGCAAACAGAAGCAACAACAAGAGGAGGCGCGGCCACGCCACTTGGCCGGCCAGTTCGCCCTAACAGGCGCCACCCGTGGCTGGCCGGCTACGCCTCAAAAGATTGCTTGCTGGCACTTCTTTCCCATCGACCAATCACACCGCTTTAAATGCGCCACACACATTTTTAAATAAAGTTAGAAGTTTGTTGGTCGATGCGCCTGATTCCTTAAGGAATCTAACATAGGCTGCCCATTTCAGTCTTAAAACCATCACGGCCGTACATTTTGGTCACTCGATTTATCAAGCTTAGCCGCTCCCTAACGCGACCGGACAAGCATCACCATACACACCGGCGGGCCCACTAATGCCTTGGCCTATCAAATCCTTCCAACTCGCAAAGCAGGGCCACCAAACGCTTACCAAAAGTAGGTTGTCCGCGCGAGTTATAAAACCCTAAATTATGTTAGAAGCATCATATTTCTGCCACAAAACGATCTTGGCCGCCCAACTTTGCCAACCGAATTGACCGGCCTAGATTCAATCTCAATCAATGGGCAATGTGCGGATACGCACACCATTGGCTCGACTATAGTGTTGGCCGGACGAACAACTCCCAACACGGCACCAACACCAAAAAACGTTGGCCACACGGCTTTTTAAAAATCTAAATTAAATCAACGACAGCCATTAACTGCCACAAATCATCTCGGCCGCCCAACTTCGCCAGATGATCGGCCGGCCTAACTCCTATTTTAGGTAGCCAACAAGATATGGCCATGATCAACGGCCACACCCCTTCCATAAGCCGCAATCTTCCAAGCCACTGCCTCCCTATATGGTTCCCAAATGATTTTCCAAGAGGGGCTGGTCGCACTGCTTACATGAATTTGAAGGCAGTCATTAACTGCCGCAAATCGTCTCGGCCGTCCAACTTCGCCAGCCGAATTGACCGGCCTAGATTAAATCTTAGGCGACCAATAAGATGTCATCATAGTCGCCAGCCATCACTTTCTTATAGGGACTGACCAGCCAACCTTTTGCATGTATAAATAGCTCCCAGCAGCTTCCTGAAAATGGCCGGTCATGCTCTTTTTAAGACATTAGTTTCCGACCAATCAAGATAGGCTCAATACAACGATGCTTCACATAAATCAATTATTTTGAGCTGCTTGCTTAAAAGCGATGCTTTACATGCATCGAATACATACGATATTTCATGAATATCGGTTTCACAAATAACTTAGTTATTTGACCTAATAGCGTCACATGCTATTCTTTGTGGCAAGTCTCATGACTTGACTCGTCACACATGACTACCCGCCACCTAGCTTGCGCGTAATTGGTCAGAATAATTAGGCAAGACCCACTCAGCAACTTTCTACATATTTTCTATAAAATACTCGAGACATCAAACATGTCACAAAATGGGGGATGTTCATCAGGGTATTGGTCTGGCGGTTTACAGCGTGCGGCGTGCAACACGCCCATTATGAGAAAGTGTTAGGAAATGCGTACAATTAGTGGCAGCAGAGAAGTAGTGGGTGTAAACTGACTCGTCTTCCCTCATAGTAAGACGTGGTTTTCTACATTTTCACACGACCCCACTTCTCAATCACTCAACTACTCCCACTTCCTATGAGATCAGGGTGCGTGCAACTATGACTTATATAAATAGGTTTCGACCTATTTTGACCAAAAACAGCTTTGGTTATCAATACAAGTATTCAGAAAAACACCAAGAACTGATAGCTTACATTCCGCAAGCCAGTTCCATATTCTAAAACAAGTCATAAAATAGCCACACCTTCAGAGTTAACCATTCTGATCTCAACACCTTCTTCGCTTCCCTCCCTAAGATCAACCATTCTCCTTCATTTTGTGACCGAAGCAAGACTGGAACGTCCATTTCTTGGTTTAGGCCAGAATTGTACAGATTGATCTGTCGAATCTAAAGTACTCCCGTGCAATGTATTTGTTTAGGGTTTAGATTCGTTTCTCGGGGGCAGATCCAAATTTACCAAAACCAGCAGAATCAGTTTTTACCCCAAAACACTTACCTATCAGAGATAAATCTCGAGTGAATCTTAGAGAAGATAAAACTCAATACGATAGAACAAGTAAGATCAGAATACACAACTACAGAGAAAATAGTTGGATCTGGATTCACGAATTCCAAATGAAGTCTTCAAGTCGTTAACCTATAATGGTTTTGGAAAAACCTAGGTTTGAAAAGGCGAGGGTACCCAAATATACCTCAAGCTAAAACTTTTCCTACCTATAAGTCCTTTCTCCGAAAGTGATTGTCTATGGACTGAGTCGAGACAATACAACTAATAGGTTCACACTTCGTGTGATCGTCTATGGATACGAGATCGAGACAATACAACAACGAAGTATGTTTACTTGATACAAAGGTTCAGACTTAACCAAACACAATAGGATTGCTTATGAAGTAAATAGGAATTAACGTTTGTGTGATTTACTTTAATTATAATAAAACAATTATAATGCAAAAAATAAAAGTAAATGATACAACAAGATTTTGTTAACGAGGAAACCGCAAATGCAGAAAAACCCCGGGACCTTGTCCAGAATTGAATACTCTCAATATTAAGCCGCTATACAAAATTACACCTAACTTCGTATAGTTGAGACCAAGTAACTAACCCTATAGTTCACTTAGTTCCGCCTATATTCCCACGCCTCCGACTTGTGAATAAGTCACGTACTTTGAACAATTCCTTTGGTTCGTATTCCAAACAGTAAAGGAACAACAAATCTTTTTGGTATCAACTCTATTCAACCAAGTGATATGAGTCGGACAAAGGCTCTTCTGTTTATCTTAACATAAACTCCTTCGTCGGGTCCTTAGATCTATCTTATGTTCAATCACTCAAAGGTAATCGTTTAAGATTAAGCCAATCAATACCTTTAATCACAAGGAAACGTATTGATGCCGATCTACACAATTAATCAATCCAATCTACCACAAGGATAAACAGATTATTAATTGGATCCTCTTTTTACCAAACAAGTATTGTGCACACCAAAGATTATAAAACCCAAGTCAAATCTTTAATATCTTCTTTGTCTTCAAATCTTCTTAAATCTTCAATAAAAACCTGCACACAATCACTTGAATCTCTTGTGATCAATCCCAAAGAAAGATAAACCGCAATTATCTAGTTTCCCACCAACGGGTCGCGCTAGAGCTTCTCAATCCCAAAGAAGAATTTAAATTGAGCGGCCGTAAGAGATTTTGCCTAATTAAGTTACTTTCCTCTCCGAATAGGCGGCTACACCAGTAACAACAACAAAAGAGTAAATCTGTTGTTACGAAGGATTAGTTTGCTAGAAAGGCAAACTTCGTGTATTTATAGAAAAGGAAGTTTGGACACCAAGGAATTTCAAAAACCGAAAATATTCTCAAGATATTCATAAAAGCACAGATTCGGTTTTCATAATCCCTGGAAATGCTCTGTCTAAAAATAACGATCGAAATCTCTTGGAAAATCTAATGAGTAAATGCACATTACTAATTCTGTAATTTCCCTACAAAATGAAATTAATAACCTTAATTAAAAGATTCTTAACTTACTTATGTTTCAATCCTAGGATTCTCTTACCTTAGTCGTTAAGGAATATCTTTGAACAATTATAGAAATAAACATTCACAGTACGTGTTCAAAGTTTGTCGACATCTTATCTTTGTAAGTTCTCTTTCACACTTACAACCTTGAAACCGATTTTCCACACTTCCAAACAAGTTTAAAATTGGTTCATCTGACTTTCAAGAACTATGTGATTGATCAAACCAACATTCAATCACAATCATGGGTTTACGGTTCTACCAAAACAAGTTTCGGTTCTACCTCCATGTGAGTACTGTGCATAGTCACACTAGCTTCCCAAAAGTTCGGTTGACTAGGTACTAGGATCGGTTCCTCACATATATATGGTATCTAACTTATATGTGTTGAACATGTCCATAGGATCGGTTCCTATTTCTGCTATAAACCTTGCTGCACCCCATACAAGGATCGGTTCCCTTTGATGTACTGCACCCCTTACTAGGATCGGTTCCCTTTCCCTTACTAGGATCGGTTCCCTTTCCCTTACAAGGTCAGACATACAAAATCCGATCATACCACAGGTGATTACTTAAGATTGGTTTTACTCATAAAATATATACCAATACATAAGTCAGGCCTTTGTGAACAGTTATACCAAGAACACAACAGGTTGTGAGCGGTTATACTCTATCACACATATTGGTTGTTCATAAGATATGCAATGAATAACAAAACCAATAACACCTGGCAATTTCATTTTCGGTTCACAAACAAGTTTATGAACTTACTTCCTTAGAACACATGTAAACATTGTTCCCTAGGATGAAATCCTCACCTCATACCCATACATAATCACAATAACATTCAAATAATTATGGCGATGTCTTATCTACAAAGTTTAATGGTTAAGCAATAAACCTCGTATTATATTCCTTAATATTATGTCTATCTAGAGTTCAAATATGCTTCGCAGTTATGTTTTCAATATGCACGACTTGAAAGATACGTTAGGGAATGAAGCAGTTCAAGTCAAATATCACTAACCTCAAGTGGAAGGATGATTGTTGTCGTTGTAGCTCCTTGCTTCTTCACATCTTCAAGTCTTCGCAATACTTGTAATGTCTCATATCCTAATACTTTCAAGCTAACCTATACGAAGTTTAACTCTAGTACATAATCAAGCGACTCTTAACATGAGTTTTGATTCACTAAAATATGACAACCAAACTTGACATACCAACGCTTGGTGGGTTCAACCGAGCCATGCTCTAACAATCTCCCCCTTTGTCAATTTTAGTGAAAAAACTCTTACATTATATGGATAAACAAATTACAATAATTCATTACAACCCGCTTGATTCCCGATTCAACAGCACAGTGAAACTGCTTACATTCAATCCTTGAAAATATCGTTGTTGACATTATAATAACAAAGCTATTACTCCCCCTAAGGAAGATAGGTAGATATTCAATCCGCACATCTTTGTTATACCAAACATATGACATGTTACTCCCCCTTAGTCTATGCTTTCACTCCTTCGTTAGATAAAAACATTCAAGTACCAATGTTCTTTTCCCTAGCGATGCCAATCAATATAAATATCAATGCCAGCATCACCTGTTTACTCCATATATTTCTCCCCCTTTTTGTCACAAAAATGACAAAGAAACAAAAAAATAAAGGACAACACGAAAAGAATCTTACAAATCTCAGAATAGACTTGCAAACTTGTAGAGTTAGGCACGAGGGTTCCACACATCATGTTCTGATAACCAATGTCAAAACCGAAACTACAAGTAGTCTTATTTTGATATGTTACCAAGGAAACAATTGTCCGAAACAATTTTTCCAAATTAGTTTAGCAAACCAAAAACAACTAAGCATATTAGTCCCTTTGCTAAACCGATTATTCAAAAACAACTGCCTAATTCGATAAGACCAAATAAAGATAAACTCCATTTTTCTCATCAGGTTCTAATTATCCATAAACTTAGACCTTTCAATTTTAAACAAGACAAGTACTAGGTTAGTTAACTAGCATTTCTCGTTTAGGCATTCGATTAGACTTGAATAACCGAAACCTTACTTCAATAATTCTAACTAAGATCAGAATTAACTTAGTTTCTTATCCGGAATCGAATTGGACTAAACAACTCATCCCGTACACATATTATTTCGTTAAGCCATAAATAATTCATACAAACCAAAATAAATCAACTTGCATAATTATTCACCTCAACCGGAAGCAATTGAAACAACATAGACATTATAAGCACCGCAATTGCACCGTAATTTTGTAAGCCTAAACGATTGATACCATACAAAACCAAGATAACAATAGTTTTTCTTAACCGGAACCAATTGAATCACACACACACACATCAATTATACCGAAATTTTGTAAGCCTAAACAATTGATACCACACAATAAAGCAAGATAACAATAGTTTTTCTTAACCGGAACCAATTGAAACACACATCCACACACACATCATGGAATAAATATCAATTGAACCGAAATTTTGTTAAGCAAAAGCAACAAATATATATAATATAAACTCAAGCTTTTCTTAAACAGGAAAACAATTTACTAACAAGATTGTTACCTCAAATTTCGTATCCTCTTCTCCAATATGATTGCATCTTCGTCCAGGGAGAATTGATATCGAAATATCACCACGTTGTCATCCTTATGCGTGAACAAAAGAATAACAACACATCTCAACCTTTACCAGAGAAAGGTTGAAAACCGGTTTTAACAATTGCAAGCAAAAGTTGAAAACTGTCGAAACACATATGCTTTTATGCTAAACCAAAACCGATTCAACATATTGTGACTTTTTCACATATTGTTTCTATCAGAACCCTTCATAATCCTTTGATAAACCTACCTACTAGGGCTAGAACTTAATCCTGCTAAATCAAAAAGTCACCCAAACCATGAGGGTTCACAATATGAGATCGAATATTAAGTTAGTAAAACCGAAATCAAACATCCCATAAACATACATAGCAATAAGGTAAAAGCAATTAAGCACATGCAATGTAAACCGAAAACTATCACAAGAAAATTACAAATCAAATAATTTTATTCATAATAAGATAGTTTTATTCATGATAGACTTTATTGAAATAAATCAAAACTACTGTGTATTTTTCTTGAAGAGTTTTAATCTTCATTTATTTCCTGAGAAGAACATTCCTTGGGACCAAGTGCTTTCTGTCGCTCTTCTTCGATTCTTGATTCTTGATCCCAAAACTCTGATTCAAAATTATTAATTCCTTTAAGAGTTTCTATGTCTTTTCGAGCAGTAAAGCTCACCTGTTTCTGGAAACAGTCAACTGGAAACAGTCAAGTTGTTTACCTATACTTTCAAGGTGAGTAAGAAGCATCCGTAAACCAAAGATGTTCGGATTGAAAATTTACCTAGCTTGCCTTTAGGGGGAGTAAAAGCTTTTGTTATTAAAATGTCAACAACAGTATTTATTGATTGAATATATGCAGGTTATTGTGTTATTGAAACTTGGAATCAAGCGTATGAAGAATGAGTTATTTTGTAATTCTTTTAGCTTCATATGTAAATAGAGTTTTGTCACTAAAATTGAAAAAGGGGGAAATTGTTAGAGCATAGATCGGTTGAACTCACCAAGCGTTGGTATGTCAAGTTTGGTTGTCATATTTTAGTATCAAAACTCATCTACAGTCGCTTGATTAAATAATAGAGTCAACTTCGTTTAGGTTAGACTAGAAAATCTAGAAATGTTGAGACATACATGTATTACTCAAAAGACCTGAAGAATGAGAATAAGTAACGACTACAACGATGACATCATCCTTCCACTTGAGGTTATTAATATTGACTTGAACTTGTTTCTATTCATAACATATCTTTCAAGTCGTGCTATATTGAAAACATAACATGCGAAACTTGTATATAAATAATACTCTAGTGGATAGACATGATCATAATAGTATGGTCATAGTATTAAGGGATTATATTACGAAGTATAACGCTTATCTTTTAAACTTCGTAGATATGACATCGACATAATCTTGTATATAAAGTTTTATGATTATGGTGAGGATTTCATCATAGAAACAATGTTTTACATTTTTTAAAGGAAGTATATTCGGGAACTTGTTTCATGAATTGAATGGGAAATCAATAGGTATATTGGTCCGGCTATTCATTGCATATTCTTTGGATGACCAATATGTGTGAGTTGGTATAACGGATCATAACTCAGGTTATGATCTTGGTATAACCAATCATAATACCTAGACTTATGATTTGGTATGATCGTTCCTGGTAATTGATGTAACCGATCCTATGTAATTGGTCTTGTTGTTTCTGGTGGAGCCGTCTATTCGGAGAGGAAAGTATCCTAATTAGGTGAAATCTCTTACGACCGCTCATTAAAGACTTCAGGGATCAAGAAGCTCTACGAGTACCATTGGTAGGAAACTAGATAATTGTAGTGTTATTAGTTTTCAATTATTGATTTGATTGACTAACGGTTGTTGAAACTTTGATTGCACCTAGTTTGTTTATTCTTGAGAATCTTCTCTTCTGATATAAGATTCACTCAGACTAGATCAAAGTATCGATGAGATCTTTAGAACTATTGTTAGATCTAAAGACATCTTGTGATAATCCATTGTTAACAGACTTCGTTCTTTGTGTGATTGATCACAAGAAGATTCAAGTGTTGTTGTGCAGGTTTTTGAAGGAAATATAAGATTTCAAGACGAGGAATAATTCTTATTAGTTTTCGTATCTTGTGGATTTAGTGTACAAACCTTGATCGGTTGGGATCCAACTAGCATCGGTTTATCTTTGATAGATCTGATTGATTAGTTGCGTAAGATCGACAACTCTCTATAGTTTCTCTTTGAGATCTATATCGATTGAGTGTGAATCTAAACTTGATTATTTCGGTAGTCATTGGATAGATTGATCTAACCAGACAAATGAGTTTATTAGATTAACATAAGAGCCTTTGTCAACAACTCATCTTATCTTCTAGCAATATTTATTAGAGTAGTTACCAAACAGATTCTTTCTTTGCAGTTTGGAATACAATCCAAAGGACTTGTTATTCCCGTGCGTGACTCTAGAAGTCCAAGGTGCGGGGATACTGAGGGAACTAAGTATCTAGGGGTAGTCTTCTTGGTCTCAACTATACGAAGTTGGTATTAGATTTTGTATAGACTCAATTATGAGAATATTCAAAACTGGACTAGGTCCCAGGGTTTTTCTGCATTTGCGGTTTCCTCGTTAACAAAAGCTTGTTGTGTCTTTTACTTTGTTTTCCGCATTATAATTGTTATTACAATTAAGTAAAATACACAAGTACATTAACTCCGTAATACTTGATATTGATCCTATAGAGTTTCGGTTATTACTGAACCTATTATCAAGTACACACTTTGTTGTCGTATCGTCTCGATCTTGTATCCATAGTCAATCACACAAGTAACCTTGTTGTTATATTGTCTCGATCTCGTATCCATAGGTGATCACATGAAGTGTGAACCGAATTGTTGTATTATCTCGACTTTGTCCATAGACGATCACATTCGGAAGAGGACTTATAGGTTGATAAATAAAAGATTGTGGTGTATTTGGGTACCCTCGTCTTTTCATATGGTTTAGACATGAAAGCTCATGTCGAAATGATCTCTGATTGAGTGTGTAGCCTCTTAGAGCATGCATGAATATGTAATTATTGAAGTCTCTCAGTTGAGATTTTAATGTTATGCATATTTCATCATTTATACTGAGCAATTTCAGTATATACTTCTGTATGGAATCGACAATGATTAGACGACTGTAGTTGCGGGATTTCCCACACTACACCCCTTACTCGATTTTGCTTAATTAATCCATTAGAAGATGTAAGATCAAGAACATTTATTGATTGAATTCATGAAGTGTTTACACAGGAAAATAGAATTACACTTAGAAGTTAAACACTCTTAAACTTTCTCTCTCCTAATGACTTGCCTAACAATTCTAAAAGATCTCCCCCTTTTACAGACTCACTCGACCCTTTATATAGGGTAATACATAGTGGATGACAGCTAAGCTATCCTTTATTTTCGGGAATGTCTCGCGAAGTGTCGCCAGTGTACAACTATTCAATCTCGCGACACTTCTTATCCCTCGCCGGGTTTCATGTCTTTCAGCTATTTTGTGTGTCGTTATTTCCCATCGCGTCGTTTATTTTAGTTTCCTGCGACTCCCTCGCGGTACCGTCGTTTATTGATCTCGCGAGCCCTATGCATTGCGATATTATGATCCTACATCTTGCCTCTTTTTCCTTGAATATTGCTTGAAGAGCGATCTTTAAGGAAAAATTTGTTGTTGTGGTGATCTTTGGTTTTTGTTGATGAAGGAACGAGCAGAAGAATACTGTACTTGAAAAGTACGTACTTGCCTCTATTCTTTTGCGAAGTTCCGGAGCTTCTTTGAGATATATATGAAGTATCGTCTCTTATCTCTCCTCATATTTCTCTGCGAGAAGTACCATGAGATTTTACAATATTGTTTCCGCGACTACTTATCTTTAGAATCTTCGATTTTGTACTTTTACACGGATTTTGATTATTAATGTCTTCTCTTGACACGTCTCTTTCAACCACTTTTTCTTGACCGTTCATGTCTCTTCGCATTAAATGACCTCGTTTTTCTCGAGGCTCTTTTCCCCTATATATAGTTTTCTTTTCCCCTCCTTTTCATCTTTTAGTTTGTCTCTGCAACTTTTCTTTGATTCTCTCCTACCGCAATTTGCGCTCCCCTTACTCTTGCAAAGCTTTTCTTCATCCTTTCTAGCGCTGTTTTTAATCTCCAATCTTCCATCCATTCCCATACTGATAAATGGCTTCCATCAGTCGTGGATACAAAACTTCTTTTGAAGAAGTTCAACAGAAGTTGCTCGAGAAGGGTTTTACTCTGTCAACCATTCCTGATCAAGAACCCTCATCCATTCTTTCTGTAAATCTTTTCTCTGATCATCAATGTGATGATCAAAAGATTATAGTCTCGCTCGGTCGACTTCTCGCGGGACTTCCTATTCCCTTGTACAATCTGAGTTGCCTTTATTTTATGAAATTTTGGCCCATGAAAAATTCTCTCGGGCTGTTTATCAATTAAGTGGCGATTGTATTCGCCTGATGCTTGAGTTCGCGAACCGCGGTGCAGGCAAAGGATCTTTATACCCTAACACTGCCAGAAATCCCAAATTCGCAGACTTGGAAATAGCTGTGGAGAAATACACTGTGGAAAATTTTTTCGAAAATTACTCGGTGATAACTATGGTGAATGCGAGATCTCGCTGGGGCATTCGCCTGAAGAAAAAGGATAATGTCTCTGAAGATAAATTACTCATGCAAGACATTGATTGGCACCCAGGCAATAATACCTCTCCTCGTCATTCCAAAGATGAGAAATGGTGGGTCGTACCCTTGATCTTAAATGGTCCTTACATCGCGGGCTCGCATATTCTTCTGCGAATCTCGCAGGATATCATCCTTGGGAATTCAAATGGCACGAGAAGAAGAAAGAGGTATGTTTCCGACTTTAAATTTGGCTTTCATAATTTTCTTTCTATAATTCTTGAGTTTGTGAAATCTTTCGGATAGCCGAGGTTGAAAAGAAGCTACAAAAAGGATCCGTCGGAGGATACTCGACATTGCTTCGATCGCTTACGAGTGAAGTAAGAATCACTTCCTTTCTTCTTATTTAAAACAATATTGTTGCCTCTGTTTCTTATCTTTACGCGTATATGCGAAAGGTTGAAGTTGAAGAAACTATTCTTTGCGAAGACTAAAAGTAAGGGTAAAGCGTGCAAGCTCGCAAGGGTAAATCCTCTGCCCCTTTAACTAAGAAGCGAAAGGTCCAATCCTCTTCTCGCCTTAGCTCAAGCTCTGAATCTTCGACGAGGATAACCATGAATCGAATCCTTCTCTCGCCAAGAAGATTCCATCGACCCGATTCTTCCATGGATCAATTATCCGGCATCTTCTCGAGTTGTTTCCAAGGAATGGGAGATGCTCCCCTAGCTTCTCTTTGTGGGGCTCTCGCAAACGTGTGTAATCTTTGCTTTCTTTGGAAGGCAATAATTCATTCAATGGAGTCTCTAGAGTTGTGTCTCCGACCTTTTGAATGCACTTGGGTCTCTCAGTATGTGTACGGGCATACTTCCACCTTTAACTTTAAATTGTTTAGTATATATATATGTTTTAATGATTTTTCTATCTTCTTTTATAGGTTGGAAGATCTTCCTTTGTAGTTGCCTCGGACCTTGAGAGAAGACGCAACAATCTTGAAAAGAAGAATTTGCAATTGAGCAAGAAGATTCAAGAATTAGAGACCAGAAGGCTGCGTCATCTCGCGATAAAGACGAGAGAATTCAAAAGTTAAACACCGAACTTAACTCCCAAAAGGATAAGGTGTCCACTCTTCAAAACGCCAATCAAAGCAACTTTATGGTATAAAATTTTTCCTCCTTTCACTATTTTTATTTTATCGGTCGCATATTGCTACCTAACTTATTACTTTCGCGAGATGTATATAATCTCTCCGATGAGGCTATCCTTCTCCATACATTTCCCGATCCTATGGATAATAACCTTCTTCTCGCTCACCTCAACGACTCTTTAAGTAGTTCATCAAACAAAATTAACTCCCTTTCATTAAATGAACTTGGACCAAATATCGTCTTTTAGAAATTGAACATAGATCTGGTTTAAGTGCTGCCAACCAATTTAAACGAATGTTTCTCGAGTCCAATAAAGAAATCAAAATTTTGAGGAAGAAAATTAGCGACCTTATAGATGATAAAGATCGCATTGCTAACAATGGTGCACGGGCATTAGCAACATTTCAAAAATCTCTCCTTGAACTACAAATTGAACGGGATGAATTGCTTCGCGAACTCCTTGCTTAGTGAGCGAGAAGATCAAATTCGTTCCCTCCTTGTTATAAATAGTGACGATGAATTCGCACGGGCTGCGAAAGTTTTAGATAATGCCGGGAATAACTTAGGTGTTGATGTTAGTCTTCACGCCGAGCATACTTCCTTGATTAAAGATATGATATCGATAGAGAAGGTTATTTATTACACCTTACTACTTCTTACTTTTGTAGTATTGCTTGTAAATTATTAACTTGTTGTTACTTATTTGCGAGAATCGAGAAGAGACTTCGAGGTTAGAATTAGGGATCTTGAATCGAGAAAGAACAACTCGTAGGGAATTTTCCAACGAGAATTGAAGAACTTGAATCGAAAAACAACGGCTTGCGAAGAGTCTCTCCCTCCGTAATAATAAGTATTCCAAGTTGAAGAAACAATTTGAAACGACGGTGGAGAACTTTAATAATGATGCCGTTCGTTTTCGCAATGGAGCCATGGAGTATGTTTGTAAACACGAGAACATCCCTTTGCATACATATCCCTGGCTTCTTGAAAAGGTTCTGAGAATCTTCCTGTCTCGATGTTTCGATAGTGAAGGTGGCGAAGAAGAAAATTACAGCGATGAGAATAATAAAAGCTGAAGAATCGGATGAAGAAGAAGAATCACCAAAGATATAATTCTTTTTGTTTTCTTTTGCTGCGTGTAATATCTGTACATTGCTGTATCTTTGTTATAGTGAACTCTTTTTTCATGAATTCAATCTTCACTCCCCTTTTTTGGTAGTTCTTCCTTGTAATATAATTGGCTAACATTATTAATGTATAACTCTTTCGTCAGAAGATGAATAACAATATTCCATCTTTTCCATTCCCATACTTGCCTCGATATTTATCTTCGATGGAAGAAGTTAGTTATCCTCATGTATTTTGTTGGATAATAATTTTAATGTTGTTGAAATGTATGGCTGCGACGAGGTCGCAGATATCTTTATGAATTGAGAATGCTATCTCTTTTTGCTGCGACAAGGTCGCAGGCCGCCTCTACACTTTCATGCAAAGGCCCATTGACCTTGCCTTATCATTTTGTGTGGTCTTCCAAGTCAGACCTCCCTAGTTAGAGGTCCTCCCCTGCCACCATTTCATTGCGACAAAATCGCAGGACGTCTTTACACTTGTATGTAAAGACCCATTGATCTTGCCTTATCATTTTTTCAAGTATTTTTGCCTCTGCAGGATGTTTTAGTTGCAACAATATGACAGGCCTAGATATCCTTGCGAATATAAAGTCCTATGACATTGCCGTCTTGCGACGAAATCGCAGGGCGTCCGTACACTTTCGTGCAAAGACCCATTGATCTCGCCTTACCCTCGCGTTAGTATTATTGCCTCTGCGGGATCATTGCACAAATATGACAAGCCTAAGTCTCCTTGCGAAAACAAAGCCTCATGACATTTGCGTCTGTTTTGGCACTCCCCCTAATGGAGAGCACCGCCCTTATCATCTCCCCGGTTGCCCCTTCAAGGAGGCGAAACATCGGCCATACAAGACTAGCTCCTCCCATCCGGTCTTAACAACAACCGATTGTTTTCGCAGCCTCTTATCCCTTATACCTATATGGTTTATGGTTACGAGACTGCACCCTAAGTGGAGTTTTCTTCGGGCGAGTGCAACGCATGCCAAGACTTGCCAAGAATGGCCAGGGTAGGTTCATCCATCCCGGGCACTCTGCCTCAACCGTGTACCACGGCGCCTTGAGCATGCACGAATCCTAGGAAGAGACCCTCGGTCGCCCAACCGGGTATAACCTACATATATAGTTGGGAATCCAAGGTACCTCTTCCGATAGGCTTTCATGGGCCCCAAATTTCCATGACTCGGGCTTCGGGAGCGGTGTAACCTTCCCCACGAGCCATGTCGAGAGATACCCCCATTATGACGCACTTTAGGTCTTACATTTGCCTCTTACGAAATGTTATTCGCGAACTAGGGTGTACGCCATAAAGGTTCGTCCCATTCTTTTACTTATTCATATTTGTTAAATCATTCAATCATTCAAGTTTCATTATTTGCTTGATTCTTGTTTTGCGAAGTATTCGCACAATTACTGTATTTTCATTTTTCTTTCTTAATTGAATTCCCATATACTCTTGGCTGCGAGATTCTCGCACATCATTACTTCAATTGCTACTTTTTCTCCTGTTTTTGTTGATTATTCACTTCTTATGCCTTTTGCTCCTCATATCCTTTGCTTCTTTATTACCATAATATTCGCCTGTCTCTAGGCACTCACCTCGCGAGGTATGTTCAGTCCTTACTTCTATGGCATCCACCATCAATTTTTCCTTTCTCTGCTCATCTCTCACATGTTGTTTCCAACCTTTTCTTTTGGCCTTCCAATCTCCCTGTATAATACCAATGCCATTTGGATGTGGGAATTTAATACATTGATGATACGTTGACGCGACTCCCAAGATTTCATGAAGCCATGGCCTCCCAATCAGCGCATTGTATGGAGATTCCACGTCAACCACACGAGAATAAAATACCGAGTTGATAATCCTTGTAGAGGTATTCTCATGTGAACCTCTCCCTTTGGTTTGTTTGCGGTGCCATTAAAGCCATATATCTTGTTTGTAGAGGGGATCAAATCCTCATCTTTTCCTCCCATCGTCTTGTAAGTATGGTAGAAGAGAATATTCACCGAACTCCGGTGTCGATTAAGATTCGGTTGATCGCCCAACAAGCTTCTGCCTCATCATCTTCTCCATCAACTGGTTTCGGGTTAATCTCTAGTTTCACAACCAACGGGCTATCATGTGTTTCTCTTCCTTTTGGCACTTCATCTGCTAGAGAAGGAAATAGTCTTCAGTGCCACTTTTCTAATCTGCGTTGTTCTCGCCGACTCATTATTTCTTTATCATCGGCATCTCTCGCAAAGACTCTCTGAGCACGTTGTCATGAAAATCTTCGATTGTGCGATAAGAGTGGACGATAGAGTTGCAATTCAAATTTTTGGCTTTCGTTCCGATTTCTATCACAAATGTTTCCTTTCCTTTTGCTGACACTGTTCTGTGCATTTCTGGTGGTGGTGGTAATGTCTGGCCTTTTTCTTCTTCTTTTAGAAAGTGATTCAGTTTCCCTTGATCAATCATCCTGAGAATAATTCTCTTTATGTTTCTACAATCGTTTGTTTGATGCCCATGGAAGCGATGGTAAGAACAAAACTCATGACTTCTGTCGCTTGGTGGTGGTTCCATCCCCGCGTTCCAAGGTCTTGGTACTTCTTCCATCACAAGTATAGCCTCCCAGATCTTTTCCACACTAGCATTCGGTGGAGGCATCCTAATTGGTTCCCATACTATTTCTATGACTTCTCTGCCCTCCATGGTTATATTGCCTTCGTCCACCATAAGTTTCTTGCACATTGTCTAGCCTCTGAATCTTATTATTACTATTACGGTTATAGTAGTTCCTTTCTTGTTCAAATTCCTCCTGGTCATGGCTTCCCATAGCTACTATCTTCCGCTGTCTCTCATCATCCTTCACTGCTTGCTTGTCCTTGCGAAGTGCTCGCCTTGTATTGATGAACGAGGTAACAAGCTTGCGTTCGCAGCATTCGAGTTTGTGTTCGCGGCTGGATAAGAATTCATTTCATTCTGTCTTTCTTCTAAGGCGATATATTCTTCTTCTGTAATTCTCGCAGATTACGCCATCGTGATTGTATTTTTAACTCTAAAAATTTGAACGTACAACAAGTTAGTCGCGAAGAGAGCATTCACAAATGAGAGGATGAGATATCTTTCCTCAACCCGTCCTGCCATTTCGCTACACATGGTTCTCCATCTTATTGTCAAGCGCCTTAAGCTCTCGCCAACCCTTTGTTTCAATCCGAATACATCTTCAATACACTGTCGTGAAGAGTTGTTACTTATGTATGCTCCTAGGAATGTGGCTTGTAAATGATTGAATGATGTGATTGTGTTCCTTGGTAGTCCCTCAAACCATTTTAGTGCTTCTCCAATTAGGCTTGACGCGAAATACTTGCACAGTATGGCATCATGATTCTCCCAGTGCAACATACACCTCATATAGGCCTTAATATCTTTGTATCGCACAGGTTGTTCCGTCGAAGATGTTTGTTAATGCGGGGAGATTGCACTTAGGAGGTATTCCTCCCATCTGTACTTCTAGCGTGAAGGGATTCTTCGCAGCCTCTGCGATAGCTTCGTCCAATTGTTTCCTTCCTCCTTCCCTTCTATTGTTCAGCAATCCTCTCATTTCGACCAATTCTCTTAAGATTTGTTCATTTGCCTCGAAACTTGATTCTCTTGGTCTTTTTAGCTCTGCTTCTCTCCTTCTTCGCTCGTGCTGTTTTGACCTTCTTGTTCGTTATTTTCTTCTCTCCTTTCCTCGCGCGCTCTTCTTCGTTTCTTTCTTCAATTCGCACGCCATTATATCGGTTGTTCTCTCTTCTTGGTTGTCTCTCGGCTCTCACTGCGCCCTCTCATATTCTTCATTAATATTTCTATTGGCACGATTTTGTTCCCTTCTTCTTTCGCGGTTATCATGGTTATTCTGCCGGATTGCCTCCTCCATCTCTTGATTTTCCATTTCTTCTCTTAGCCTTTCTCTCTCGCGAGCTAGCCGCGCTTGTTCAATGTAGTGTCTCTCAATGTCATCCTCGATCTCTCGGTTTCTTCTCGATTCTTCTCTCCGTGCAAGATTATTCTCCTTGAAGACTGGGTCATTCAATTCTTGGAGTTGCATGTTTCCTTGATTTTCCCTATTCCGCTCATTTTGAAGATTTTGGTGAGGAATATAACGATCTTCTATTTCTTCTCTTCTCTCGCCATGATCTATATTCGGATTTTGTGTTTCTTCATTGGTGCTTTCTGTTGGTAAAACTCTCCTTCTTTCTTCTCCATTCGATCTTGAACTTGATCTCACGCTACTTCTAGATCTCCTATTTTGCAACCTCATATTTTCCATCCTCAATTCATGATTAAGTCTTGTCAAGTTTGCTCGTTCCTCTGCCTCTAGCCGTCTCTCCTCATGTATTGTTTGTCTCAATCTTTCTAATCTTTGCGATTTCTTCGTTACCTAGATTCATTTCTCCATTCATTTCTTGCTCTCCTCCTCCTTGTCCATTGTTCACCAACTGCTTTGCTCCTCTTCTCTCTCGTCTTCAGAATCAGATCTCCAAGTATGTACACTTACTCTATCATAATCCTCGGCCGTGTTTGCTACTTGGGAGATTGGTGGCTGATTTTGATCTTCTCCATCATTTCTCCTATTCATCCTTGATGATTCTCCTGTTTCATTCCTCCTTTCTCCAAAGAAGTCTCCCACTTCTTCTTACAATCGTTGGTTGCCCTTGTACATTTCTTCTTCTAGCCATTTTTCTTTTCAATGGATTCTTGAGTATCTTCTCCAAATCTTTTCTCTGTTAATCCAAATTCCTTCCAATTTCTACGTCAATCTCTGCACGAGTCCATTGTTTCTAGCGCATATGTAGTAGCGGGATTTCCCACACTACACCCCTTACTCGATTTTGCTTAATTAATCCATTAGAAGATGTAAGATCAAGAACATTTATTGATTGAATTCATGAAGTGTTTACACAGGAAAATAGAATTACACTTAGAAGTTAAAACACTCTTAAACTTTCTCTCTCCTAATGACTTGCCTAACAATTCCCAAAAGATCTCCCCCTACAACAGACTCACTCGACCCTTTATATAGGGTAATACATAGTGGATGACAGCTAAGCTATCCTTTATTTTCGGGAATGTCTCGCGAAGTGTCGCAGATGCACAAACATTCATTCTCGCGACACTTCTTATCCCTCGCCGGGTTTCATGTCTTTCGGCTATTTTGTGTGTCGTTATTTCCCATCGCGTCGTTTATTTTAGCTTCTGCGACTCCCTCGCGGTACCGTCGTTTATTGATCCCGAGCCCTATGCATTGCGATATTATGATCCTACCCCCTTATCACTCAACAAAGGGTGTTATTAACACCGGGTAGCCCTTATCCGAAAATGTAGTGCTATTATCACCTGGTAAAATGGATGGGTTATGTCCATGGATGCATAAACCCATAAACCCACACCCACACCAAGATCTTAATCGCCCAGCTTTCATAACCCAAACCTAAACTCGAGAAATTCATTTCAATCGCACACCAATTGAATTTGGTCAAACCTAAATCGAGATTTCTCAATCATTTGAAGGAAAATCAAACGAGAAAGAACAAGCAGCCATGGCTGCTCTTGTTAATGAAGTCGAGAAAGATGAACTCGAAACCCGAGAAATTAGGGTTCGATGTTATATGAATCGAGATAGAGAAGCAAATGCTTCGTTATTGTTTGTCCGAGAAATCTAAAGAGAAATTCAGAGGTAAAACCAAAGATGGGTTTGTGGCTGGTTGTCATGGAAATCAAGAACAATGGGAATGACGATGGTGTTGAATTAGAAGGATGGATGTTGTTCAAATCGAGATATGGGTTCGAGAAATCAAAGATGGGTTTGTGGCTGGATAAATCGAGGATGGGTTTTCGGTTGTCATTTGTTGTGAAGCTTCGAGGAGATGAATCTGTGGTCGAGCTGAGATGTTGATGATGGTGGGGTTTGATTCTGAGTTTGTGATGAAGGAATTAGATGGTGTTATGGGATGGCAATGAGGTGGAGTTGAAGCTACAGCTGACTGGAAATGGAAATGAAACTGTTACAGGGGATGGAGTGTTGCAGCTGTGGGCTAATTGAGACTGAATGCCTGAATTACATTAGATGTATGCTTAGGCTTGATTACAGGGAAGGAGGTATGTTGTGTTGGTGTTGGGTTTCGAATCTTTAGGGAGCGAGCAAAGCAATGACCTGGAAATCGAAAAGGAAGCAAATGGCAAGATGGGTTTTGATCTCGAAGTGTCTTCTTTGTGTCAAGAATGCTGATGAGTTGATAATGTTGATGGTGCAGCTGTGGCTAATTAAGTTGTTGTGCTGATAATTGCTTAGTTGAATGTTAGGATTGTCTAGCAGGTAATGACTTGAAATGGGAAAGTGCTGATCCATGGAAGATGGCAGGATAAGGCGTAGATATATAGGTGCAGCTATGTTTAGAAGTGAGTCGGTGTTCTTGCTATGAATGCTTTGGCTGCAATTGGTTGTGCCGGTCGAGAATGAGGCAAGGAAGATGGTGTTGTGTGTGTCACCGCAATTAGATGGAAGTGTTGGTGGTTTTGAATTTAAGTGGCTCGAGCGATCGAGAGGACAATGTGTGTTAGCCATAGTATTGTTGGGACTCTCTGGGTTGAGCTAAAGATAGAGTTAAACTAAGCTGCAGTGGAGCTGGTGGTTATGAAAATTGAACATTTCAGGTTCTGGAGGTGTAGATGGTTGATTGAGAGCAAGGCATGGTGATTGCCATGGCTCGGTGGTCTCATGAGTAGGATAGGGTTGGTTGTGTTTGTGCAACTGAGATGGAGAATATGAACTGCCTTAGAAGACCTGAAATGGGTGTTTTACAGTGAGACAGGGAGGATATGCAGCTGAAAACAAGTGAAGATAGAGTTCAAATTGGCAAGCAGGGCCATTATGGCTGGGAGCAAAGCAGTGATGCACCATCCTGGTGCAACACAAGAATTTAGCCTGGCAAGACTGTAAATGGCTTAGGCCAAGTGACTCAGGTCTGACTCGTCCTGACTCAGCCCATATTCGAACAAAGAACTCTGGTCCGACTGACGAGTTGACTCACCCGACCTGGATCGTTGACCGCCGACTAACGGTTGACCCTTTTGACCGTTAGTCCTAACGGAGGACGACGGAATATTCCGTCGAATATTCTCCGACGGACGAGAAATTTTCAGCGACCGTGGCGGCGACGTTTTCGGCCAAATTCCGGCCACAATCCCAGATTTCCGGCGAGCAAAATTCCAGAATTTTCTATGGACTTCTCTCATGGGTGTGAAGACTTGGGCTAGGAATTGGATGGAGAATTGGACTCAAATTTGGAAAGAGAAGGTGGAAGAGTTGAGAAAAGCTTGAATTTGGAAATTGAATTGCAAAAGGAAAAGGATTCTAATCCTTAGAAGATTTGGAGAATTAAAAGTTTTGCTGATGTAATAGATTGGTTTTTCTACTCCAAGCGTCTGTTCACGGTAAAAACTACGCTTAAGGCATGCGAAGTTGTCGCGAGGTATATTAATAATTCCTCTCCACGGTTCTCGCTTCGCATAATGGATATATCCATTAAATGCTCTTTGATCCTTGTAAAGCCTTTTCACATTCGTCCGTCCACTTAAACTTCGATCCTTTTTTTCGAACGGCAAAAAAGTGTTTACACTTATCGGATGACCGCGAGATGAACCTTCCTAGTGATGCTAACAACCCATTCAAATTTTTGAACATCCTTTACTTGTCGCGGGTGTCGGCATATCGCGAATCGTTTTTACTTTCTCCGGGTCAACATGTATTCCTTCCTTTGATACAATGTAACCCAAGAACTTCCCCCACGCAACTCCGAAGGTACATTTTTCTGGATTTACTTTGATGTTAAAACGCCTCATCTGCTCAAAAATTTCTTTCGGGTCTCGCACGTGATCTTACGCCTTCTTACTTTTTACCAAAGATGTCATCTACGTATACCTCTAGTGTTTTATGTATCCATTCCGCGAATACCTCTTCTACCATCCTTTGATACGTTGCTCCGAGCATTTCGCAGACCAAACGGCATTTAGTATAGCAGTATAATCCTCTTGGAGCGAAGAAAGCGAGATGCTCTTGATCTTCCTCGGCGAGAGGAATCGGTTGTAACCTTTGTACCCGTCCCGGAGATGATACTCTTTCATTCCCGGCCGTTGATTCGACTAGTTGTGGAATATCCGCAATGGAAAACTGTCTTTAGGGCAAGCTTTATTTAAATCGGTGAAATCAATGCAAATCCTTATTCCCTTGTTCTTCTTTAGAACTATAACCATATTCGCTATCCATTCGGGATATTTTGCTTGTCTAATAATTCCCGCATCCAAAGATCTTCTGCTTCTTCTTCTATCCGAGGGTGATATGTCTTTGTTGCTATCTTTCTAATTCTTTGTTTAAATGGCTTCACATTTTTATCAATTTCTAACTTGTGACAAAGCGATCGACGGATCTATACCGCATTTCATCCATATCCCACGCGAAGATGTCTTTATAATCTCGCAATGATCTACGCTTCTTTTCTCTTCATCTCGCTTCCATGTTAGTTCCAATCTTTAGCATCTTGGGTTTTTCCTTAGTTCCAATATTCACTTCTTTGGTTTGTTACCGCCGCGACGAATCGCCTTCGGTTCTCCCATAGGGGTTGGTCCTTTTGGTTCTTTCGCAAGATCATTTTCTTCTCCCGAGGTCTCGCTAGGTATGCCTTTTCCTTCCTTTGCTCTTATCATATAAACTATAAACTCTTCTTCTTTCTTAGCCACCCTCGCCATCTTTTTGCGATACTTTGATATATTCTTTCGCTTGTTTACTTGTTCCTCGCAACATTTTACTTCATTTTGATAATATATTCTTCCTTTAGTAGCATCCCCTTTGATCTTACCAATTCCAGTGGGTGTAGGAAATTTGATACATTGATGAAGCGTCGACGCCACAACTTTTATTGCATGTACCCATGGTCTTCCTAGTAATATGTTGTACGGTGATTCCATATCCACTACACTTAATGTCACCTGTTTTTCAATTCCTCCTAATGGAATACGTATTCTTATCTCCCCTTTAACTTTTGTTACGGATTTACCAAAACCTTGTGTAGGATCATAATATCGCAATGTACAAGGTTTGCGGGATTAATAAACGACGGCGTCGCGAGGGAGTCGCAGAGAGCTAAAATAAACGACGCAATGGATAACGACAGGCAAAACATAAAGAAGACGTGAGAACTGGCGAGGGTTAAGAAGTGTCGCGAGAGTGAATGTTTGTGCATCTGCGACACTTCGCGGGACATTCCCGAAAATAAAGGGTAGCTTAGCTGTCATCCACTATGTATTACCCTATATAAAGGGCTAAATGAGTCTGTAAGAGGAGAGATCTTTTTGGAATTGTTAAGCAAGTCAATAGGAGAGAGAAAGTGGAAGAGCATTTTAATTTCTAAGTGTAATTCTATTATCCTGTGTAAACATTTCATGGACTCAATCAATAAATATTCTTGATCTTACATCTTTCAATGGGTTAATTAAGCAAAATCGAGTAAGGGGTGTAGTGTGGGAAATCCTGCTACTACATATGCTCTAGAAACAGGGACGATCGTTTGTAAAAGAAAGAAGATTGCAATTAAAGTTTTTTGAATCAGGAAAATGAGAAAGGGAAATCTTAAATCGGATGAAAAAGATATGGCATGCAATACAGACACCAAAGTACTGATTAGCGAATTTCATGAAAATATCAAAGGAAGAATACACAAACGGGATTTCGAAGGAAAGAAGATTACGGATAGAGAAATGGCATCACCTTTGAAGGATTGGGAAAAGCAAGAGATAACATTCACGGCGGGGGAAATATCCAAAGAAAATTTGGGTCACACATCTCCACTGGTGATCACAATAAATACGTATAAGGAAGGGGAGAAATCGGAGAACACAACGAAAACATGGATGGTGAATGGAGTTTTAATCGATACAGGGAGTCTGGCGAACATCATGTTCTATCACGCTTACAAAAAGATGGGATATAAAGACGAAGATATGATTTTCGCGGCTTACAATATTCAAGGTTTTGGTAATTCCATAACAAAAGTAAAAGGAGAGATAAAAATACGTATTCCATTAGGAGGAATTGAAACACATGTGACATTAAGTGTAGTGGATATGGAATCACCATACAACATATTACTAGGAAGACCATGGGTACATGCAATAAAAGTTGTGGCGTCAACGCTTCATCAATGTATCAAGTTTCCCACACCAACTGGAATTGGCGAGATCAAAGGGGACGCTGCCAAAGGAAGAATATACTATCAAAATGAAGTAAAGTGTTGCGAGGAACAAATAAACAAGCGAAAGAATATATCAAAGTACCGCAAAAAGATGGCGAAGGCAACTAAGAAAGAAGAAGAAGAATTCGAGTTTACATGATAAGAGCAAAGGAAGGAAAAGGCATACTCAGCGAGATCTCGGGAGAAGAAGATGATCTTGCGAGAGAACCAAAAGGACCAACCCCTATGGGAGAACCGAAGGCCATTACGTCGCGGCGAGAACAAACCAAAGAAGTGAACATTGGAACTAAGGAAAAACCCAAGATGCTAAAGATTGGAACTAGCATGGAAGCGAGATGAAGAGAAAAGAACGTAGATCTGTTACGAGATTATAAAGACATCTTCGCGTGGGATATGGATGAAATGCACGGTATAGATCCGTCAATCGCTTTGTCACAAGTTAGAAATTGATAAAAATGTGAAGCCATTTAAACAAAGAATTAGAAAGATAGCAACACATACCACCCTCGAGATAGAAGAAGAATCTGAGAAGATCTTTGGACGCGGGAATTATTAGACAAGCAAAATATCCTGAATGGATAGCGAATATGGTTATAGTTCCAAAGAAGAACAAGGGAATACGGATGCATTGATTTCACCTGATTTAAATAAAGCTTGCCCTAAAGACAGTTTTCCACTGCCGGATATTCCACAACTAGTCGAATCGGCGGCGGGAATGAAAGAGTATCATCTCTCGGACGGGTATAAAGGTTACAACCAGATTCCTCTCGCCGAGGAAGATCAAGAGCATCTTTGCTTTCTTCGCTCCAAGAGGATTATACTTGCTATACTAAAATGCCGTTTGGTCTGCGAAATCTTTGGGGCAACGTATCAAAGGATGGTGGAAGAGGTATTCGCAGAATGGATACACAAAACACTAGAGGTATACGTGGATGACATCTTTGGTAAAAAGTAAGAAGGCGAGGATCACGTGCGAGACCTGAAAGAAATTTTTGAGCAGATGAGGCGTTTTAACATCAAAGTAAATCCGGAAAAAATGTACCTTCGGAGTTGCGTCGGGAAGTTCTTGGGTTACATTATATCAAAGGAAGGAATACATGTTGAACCGGAGAAAGTAAAAGCAGTTCGCGATATGCCGACACCTGCGACGGTAAAGGATGTTCAAAAGCTGAATGGGTTGTTAGCATCACTAGGAAGGTTCATCTCGCGGTCATCCGATAAGTGTAAACACTTTTTCAAATACGTTACGAAAAAGGATCGAAGTTTAAATGGACGGACGAATGTGAAAAGGCTTTACAAGGGATCAAAGAACATTTAATGGATATATCCATTATGCGAAGGCGAGAACCCAGGAGAAGAATTATTAATATATCTCGCGACAACTTCGCATGCCTTAAGTGCGGTTTTATCTGCGCGAACGGACGCAGGAGTAGAAAAACCAATCTATTACATCAAAGAAAACTTTTAATGCCACAGAAAGAAATTATTCGAAGATCGAAAAATTAATCTTAGGATTAGTTTATGCAACATTCAAGCTTCGCATATATTTTCAAGCACATACCATTAAGGTAGTCACAAAAATACCAATTGAGTCAGTGATGAAACATTCAAAAAGATCGGGAAGAGTTGAAAGATGGAATGCTCAAATAAGCCATTGTAAACTCAAGTATGAGATATTATCCTCAACTAAGTCACGGGTTGTCGCAGACTTTTTAGCAAATTTCCTTTGGAAGAAGATGAAGCGATAGATGAAATGATGGATGTAGAAGAAGAGTATGGAGACCCAAAAGACACCGCTAACCCAGACCGAGACGGATGGGAAATATTAGTAGATGGATCATCAAATGGAGAAGGAAATGGAGTGGGAATTGTTATGATTTCACCCGAAAGGCAATAAATTAGCTTTCTCTTTTAGATTGGAGTTTGAATCCACGAATAATGAAACAGTATGAAGCTATAATACATGCTCTGCGACTTGCAATAGAAATGAAATTGGAGAATGTGAGGATTACCGGTGACTCGCAATTGGCAATGTCGTCGATAACGAGAGAAGTATGCTACAAACGATCCATCCCCTGCTGAAATACGGAAGCTTGTAGAAGTGTTGTCGCCTGAGATACGAGAAAATAAAATGGAGGCACATATCAAGGAGAGATAATAGACTCGCAGACGCTTTTGCCTTTATATCAAGTATGATGACAGACCCAAGCTGCGAGGAATATCAAAATACGAGCGCTACTGGCGCCATCAATTAATAAAGAGGAGGGACAAGAAGCGAGATATAATGATGGTGGTAGATGAAATGCAAGGTCGCGAGGAAGACTGGAGAGTGGAACTTCACGCGTACTTAATGAAAGGCGAGGTACCAAGAAATAGATTGGAAGCACACAAGTTAAAGAGTCGGGCAACAAATTATGAATTACGAGATGGCGTGCTTTATCGGCGTTCTTTTGAGGGACCCTCGCTTCGATGTCTATCAAGGAAAGAAGGAGAAACCATATTGAAGATGTTGCATAGTGGGGATGCGGAAATCATAGCGGCGGAGATCTTTGGCATATAAGGCAAAGACGCAAGGATATTATTGGCCATATATGCATGAGGACGCGAGAGCAATATCCAGACAAGCGAAGATTGTCAAAGACACGGGAAGAAGATACATGCACCTGGAGCACCGTTAAATTCTTCGAGAAGTGTGTGGCCTTTTGGAAAATGGGGTTTAGATATTGTGGGACCATTCTTACCGGGAACAGGACAAAGAAGGTACTTAATTGTCGCAACGGACTATTTCACAAAATGGGCAGAGGTGAAAGCAGTACAAAGACATCCGCGATAAGGATGTTTTTACTTTCATATTTGAAAATATTATATGCGAGATTTGGGATCCCCGCACAATTGGTATCGATAATGGGAAGCGGTTTGAAGGGCAAAATATAGAATTGCTTTGCTTAATGCATTTCGGATAAGATGTGGAAAATCAACCCCATTATATCCACAAGCTAATGGCCAAGCGGAGGCAACAAACAAAACAATTGCTTTATATATTGAAGAAAAGGTTGGAAGGACACAATAGGGGATGGTGCGAACAAGTACCCAATGCGGTGTGGGCTTATAATACAACTAGAAGAGAAGCCACGGAATGTCCCCTTTTTGCTTAACTTACGGAGTTGAAGCGATCTTTACCAACGAGAGGTCGTGATTCCGACAACCAAAAAAGAGGTTTGGGATAAAAATCTTAGCGCAGGCAACATTCTAATCAAGTTGGATGAATTGGAAGAAAAGCGAGAAAAGGCATTGCGACACATGGAGAATTATCGAAAGACCGGCTAGAGAATATAACAAACATGTAAAAATACGTGAGTTCCAACCAGGAGACTTGGTGTTGCGAGAAACCCCAATATATCAACGTGAAAGTGGAGGCAAATTGGCGAGAAAATGGGATGGACCTTATATTATCAAAGAAGTAGTTGGTACGGGGGCATATAGATTGATGGATCCCGAAGGAAGAGATGTGGGACAAAAATTGGATAGACCATGGAATAGGTTATATCTAAAGAAATATTACCCGTAAAAATGAGAGAGGAAAAAGGAATCAAGATGAAGTACTTCTTCGCAAGATATTTGCGACATTCGTTAAAATGCGAGAGAAAATACGCGAAGATCTCGCGACAAGAATAACAAAAAAGTCATGAATGACTTAACAAAACAACAAGAGATAACGAATGATTAAATGAATGAATTGGCGAATATCTCGCAAGCAAAATAGCAAATGATGAAGAATGATTGAATAAAAGAATGAATGAATGGGACGAACCTTTATGGCGTACACCCTAGTTCGCGAATAACATTTCGTAAGAGGCAAATGTAAGACCTAAAGTGCGTCATATAAGGGGGTATCTCTCGACATGGCTCGGGGGAAGGTTACACCGCTCCTGAAGCCTGAGTCATGAAAATTTGGGGCCCATGAAAGCCTATCCGGAAGAGGTACCATGGATTCCCAACTATATATGTAGGTTATACCCTGGTTGGGCGACCGAGGGTCTCTTCTTAGGAGTCAGTGTATGCTCAAGGCGCCGAGGTACACGGTTGAGCCAGAGTGCCCGGGATGGATGAACCTACCCTGGCCATTCTTGGCAAGTCTTGGCATATGTTGCACTCGCCCGAAGAAAACTCCACTTAGGGTGCAGCCTCGTAACCATAAACCCTATAGGTATAAGGGATAAGAGGCTGCGAAAACAATCTTTGTTGTTGTTAAGACCGGATGGGAGGAGCTAGTCTTGTATGGCCGATGTTTCGCCTCCTTGAAGGGGCAACCGGGGAGATGATAAGGGCGACGCTCTCCATTAGGGGAGTGTCAAAACAGAGACGCAAATGTCATGAGGCTATGTTTTCGCAAGAGAATTTAGGCTTGTCATATTTGTGCAATTATCCTGCGAGGCAATAATACTAACGCGACGGTAAGGCGAGATCAATGGGTCTTTACACGAAAGTGTACGGACGTCTGCGATTTCGTCGCACGACGGCAATGTCATGGGGCTTTATGTTCGCAAGGATATCTAGGCCTGTCATATTGTCGCAACTAAAACATCCTGCAGAGGCAAAAATACTTGGAAAATGATAAGGCAAGATCAATGGGTCTTTACATGCAAGTGTAAAGACGTCCTGCGATTTTGTCGCAATGAAAGGTGGCAGGGGAAGACCTCTAATTAGGGAGGTCTAACTTGGAAGACCACACAAAAATGATAAGGCAAGGTCAATGGGCCTCTGCATGAAAATGTAAAGGCGGCCTGCGACTTTGTCGCAGTGAGAAGAATTAAAATCAAATCCCTGATTGGGATGGATTTACTTAATAAAAAATTCAATAAGCGAACATGCTCGCAAGGCGGTCTTAACTAAGAAGGGAAGAAAGAAATATGGGAATTACTCAATCAAAGAGTTAAATCATTCACACAAAAAGGAATTCTGGTAAATTACAAAGAGAATTTAACTCTCTACATCAGCATTATTAAATACGGAGGATGGTTGAGACTTTTCTGCGCCCTTATCAGTTTCGCCTCCTTCAATTGGTGGATTTTCATTAGAAATGTTTTCATCACCTTCATTCTCGCCAGTTACTGGATTTTCATCAGGAGTCTTTCTGTTTGGATCTTCATCGACAACTTCCTTATCAGGGAGATCTTCGCTGCTTTCATATTCATAATCACTATCTGGAGCATTAGGAACTTCATCATCACTTACTTCCAAAGGATCGACGTGAATAGGATCAAGAGACTTCGACAGCAAAATATTATTCACAAGAACTTCCGCTTTAAGAGGGAACTGGCGAAGCAATGCCTTTTGACGATTCTTACTATCAATGTCCTTACAATAAGACATATAATCAAATCTTCGCTCTGCACGGTCGCGAGAACGAGCAAGAGACGCGGCGAGTAGACCATTTTCTTTGCGAATTTTAGAATGATCAGACCTGAGGGTGGAGATAGTGGAGCGAAGCTTTCTCTCAGAGTCTGCATAATAAATACACAAAATTAGAGAAAATCCTTATTGAACATTATCGGCATTTTCAGGGTAATAAAGCATTCATGGAATAAATACATAAATTAAGATAGTCAAATAATTTGACTACCTTCCTTCTGAGAAGTAAGATGTTGAATTAAAGGCTGCGAAGTTATTCCCCAAACGGTCCATGACATCATCAAATGAATCTCCAACTAAGCCTTTCATTCGAGATCGCAAATTCTTTTCATTGGAAACAAGTATGGAATTTTTCGGTCGCGTGAGTAGAGTTGGATTTTTCTAATTTGACACATTGTTCTTGGAATTGCTTCGCTTTTACACTCAAAGTTATTCTACCTTGAATAAGTTTATCTCTCTCGTGATAATTCCTTCAAGTTGGTTTTTCAAAATATGTTTAGCTTGTTCGTGTTCTTCACATAACTTTTGACAAGCATTATCTTATATTCAAGAGTAGCTCGCCATCTTATTCAACAGAGAACGTTTCTCTTGAGAAAGAGTTCGATTCTCATCTGATAAAGTTTCCAACTCCAAATTAGTTTTAGTCAAAGAATATGAGAGGCGAGATAAGTCATTACTTAATGAGATTTGCTTTTGCGATAAATCAAAATTCTCTTTAGACAAGTTATTTATTTGATCAGCTGCATAGGTATGAAGATTATCTAAGAAATTATACTGCTCCATCCAAGCATCTCTTTCAACTCGAACTTCTTCAACGATAGACTCCGTCTGATATATCTCCATTATTCGTTTCTGGTTTAATACTTTGAGGACGAGCAAGGGTTTGAGTTACAAAAAAAAAAAAAAAAAAAAAAAAAAAAAAAAAAGGTGGCGAGGGCATACCTTTTAATTCTTCATTCTTCTTGCGAAGATTATCACGATCTAGTGAGATATTGAGAAATTTTTGATTTTCAAGATGGAGATTATTGCACTTCACAGCCATAACTTGGAGATCATCCTTCAGCTTATTAATCTCTTGAACTAAAGATGCTTGCGAGATCCTCTCAGGACCAAGGTGCTTACTTAAAATCTCGCAGACATTAGATTTGACAGGATCAGTAGAAGTCTTTTTGGCATCATTCACGAGATCAGAAAGGACCTTAAAGGCCACATCTATCCCCTCCAAATTTTCCGCGATTAGAGGAATTGTTCAAACAAAGAAGACGAGTCGTCCTTTGTCAAAGGAACCTCATGAGAAGAGGAGGTTTCGGGGAGAGAAGTGATTGGAGAAATAGCGGGGACATTGATAGCGGGGGAGGAGGTATAAGATCGTTTGTAGTAGGACAATTATAAGGAACTTGATCTATGAGGAGTTGAGGCATAGAAGTATTGTCGTTGGTGATATTACCGGGGGAAGGGGCACAAAATTATCTTGCGAAGATTTCACGACGGGAGACGAAGGAGAGAATGAAGGAAATGGAACGTCAGGGGTAACAGGTTTGGAGTAGCGAGGCCTTTTGGGAACATGACCAGTAGTTTTATCATCCTGCGAATGACAAATTAAATAAGAAACAGAGGCAACAACGTATTGTTGATAAAAAAAAAAAATGTTTCTTGAATACCTTGTCACTTGCAGACTGTCTTTTTGTAGCCATAGATTTTTCTCGCGAAGTGGGCTTTGGTTGTGCGAGGGGTTCTTGTTGCGAAGTAGATTTCGATGGCGAGCCCAAAGAAAGAAGAGGGTCCTTCACGATAAATTTAGTTCTGGGTTGGTTCTTGCTAAACAACAATGGCAGAAAAGAACTACAAAGTTAATCATACCAGTGTGATTTCAACAAAGAAAGTTAATCTCAAATTTGATCAACAACAAAATCAGCCAGATATGGCAAAATTAACAAACCTGGACGTCATGAGAGTAACAACTGGTAGAGAATAGCTAAAGTGGTGAAGAAGACGGTAAGAGACAACAATAAGCAAACACTTGCGAGAGCGATGAAGAAGAAGAACACTTGCGAGACGATGAAGAAGATGAAAAGGAAAACGAAAATTCTTCACAGGGGGTGCTCCTATAAATAGACGAGAAAAAATGTTATGACCGGTTAACATTAAATGCACCGGTAAAAGAGGTAAACATAGACACGTGTAAGCGGTCCCTACTAAATCCAAGGAAGCCAGATTTAAAAGAACTTTAGTAGAATCCAAATATACAACATATTTCCTAATAGGCGAGAATAGCTTGCGAAATTGATTATTTTCTCGTAATTCATGAGGCAAGAAACGATACTTCGTGTGTGTATTACAAAGAAACTTGAACTTCGCAAAAGAATAGAGGCAAGTACGTACTTTTCAAGTCCAGTATTCTTCCGCTCGTTCCTTTATCAACAAAGATCAAAGATTACCACCACAACAGATTTTTCCTTAAAAGATCGCTCTTCAAGCAATATTCAAGGAAAAAGAGGCAAGATGTAGGATCATAATATCGCAATGTACAAGGTTTGCGGGATTAATAAACGACGGCGTCGCGAGGGAGTCGCAGAAGCTAAAATAAACGACGCAATGGATAACGACAAGCTAAACATAAAGAAGACGTGAGAACGGCGAGGTTAAGAAGTGTCGCGAGAGTGAATGTTTGTGCATCTGCGACACTTCATGGGACATTCCCGAAAATAAAGGGTAGCTTAGCTGTCATCCACTATGTATTACCCTATATAAAGGGCTAAATGAGTCTGTAAGAGGGAGAGATCTTTTTGGAATTGTTAAGCAAGTCAATAGGAGAGAGAAAGTGGAAGAGCATTTTAATTTCTAAGTGTAATTCTATTATCCTGTGTAAACATTTCATGGACTCAATCAATAAATATTCTTGATCTTACATCTTTCAATGGGTTAATTAAGCAAAATCGAGTAAGGGGTGTAGTGTGGGAAATCCTGCTACTACACCTTGAATATTGTATGCCGCGAAAATCATATCTTCGTCTTTATATCCCATCTTTTTGTAAGCGTGATAGAACATGATGTTCACCAGACTCCCGTATCGATTAAAACTCCATTCAAGACCCATGTTTTCACCGTGTTCTCCGATTCCTCTCCTTCCTTATACGCGTTTATTGTGATCACCAGTGGAGATGTGTGATCCAAATTTTCTTTGGATATTTCCCCCGCTGTGAATGTTATCTCTTGCTTTTCCCAATCCTTCAAAGGTGATGCCATTTCTCTATCCGTAATCTTCTTTCCTTCGAAATCCCGTTTGTGTATTCTTCCTTTGATATTTTCATGAAATTCGCTAATCATTACTCTTGTATCTGTGCTGCATGCCATATCTTTTTCATCCGATTTAAGATTTTCCTTTCTCATTTTCCTGATTCAAACAACTTTAATTGCAATCTTCTCCCTTTTACAAATGATCGTCCCCTGTTTTTAGCGCATATGTAGTTGCAGAAATCCCACACTACACCCCTTACTCGGCTTGCTTGACTAATCCATTGAAAGATGTGTGATTAAGAATATTTATTAATTGGTTCCATGAAATGTTTACACAATACAATAGAATTACACTTGGAAATTAAAGCGCTCTTAAACTTTCTCTCTCCTAATGACCTTTGCTTCACAATTCAAAAGACCTCTCCCCTTCAACAAGACTCATTTAGCCCTTTATATAGGGTAATACATAGTGGATGACAGCTAAGCTATCCTTTATTTTCGGAATGTCTCGCGAAGCGTCGCAAGTGCACGAATATTCATTCTCGCGACACTTCTTAACCTCGCCAGGTTTCATGTCTTCCAATTGTTTTGTTTGTCGTTATTCATCGCGTCGTTTATTTTAGCTCCCTGCGACTCCCTCGCGACACCGTCGTTTATTAATCCCGCGAACCTTGTCCGTTGCGATATTATGATCCTACAATTCCGCCCTTGACGCTGCCTATTTCCTTCATTTCCATCATTTTGCCCATTTTGAAGAGTCTCGGGACGTGGGATATAACGATCTTCCACTATTTCTCTTCTTTCGCAACGTTCTTCGCCTGGATTTTGCACTTCCTCTCGATTTTCTTCATTAGCATTTTCTATAGGTAAAGTTCTCATTCTTTCCTCTCTAACTAATCTTGAGCTTGACCTTGTAGTGCTTCTCGACCTTCTGTTTTGTAATCTCATATTTTCCATCCTCAACTCATGATTTTGCCTTGTCAAATTTGCACGTTCCTCTGCTTCTAGTCGCCTTTCTTCATGTATTGTTTGTCTCAATGTCTTTAATGCTGCGACCTCTTCATTTCCATGAATTATTTCCCTAATCACTTCTCGGTCTCTCACCTCTTGTCCATTGTTTATCAATTGCTGTTCTTCTCCCCTTTCGTCTCACGTAGTCCGATCTCCAAGTATGCACGCTTACTCTATCATAATCCACAGTTCTATACGTTACCGGTTGAATTGGTGATTGAATTTGATTTTCTTCATTATTTCTTGTGTTCATTCTTGAGGATTCCCCCATTTCATTTCTCCCTTCTCCAGCAAGTCTCCTGCTCCTTCTAACAGTTGTTGGTTGTTCGGATGCATGTCTTCTTCTAGCCATTTCTCAATTTCAATAAATTGTTGAAAATTATATGAAATTCCTTCCCTATTACTCCAAATTCTTTCAAATCACGATGTCAATCCTTACTCTCTCCCTGTTTCTAGCGCCAATATGTAGTTGCAGGAAATCCTACACTACACCCCTCACAAGAATCCACACAATCAATCCATTGAAGATGAACAATTATAATTTTTGTTGATTAATTTCTTGAATGTTTTCAAGGTAAAATGGAAAAGATCTAGAAAAATACAATCTCTATAAACTTTCTCTCTCTTAATGACTTGCTCAACACTCGAAAAAATATCTCTCTCTCAATAGGCATGTTCGACTCTTTATATAGGGTGTTACATAATGGATTACAGCTATGTTGTCCTTTATTTTCGGGAATGATTTGCGAAGTGTCGCAAGTGTACAAATGTATAATCTCGCCACACTCTTAGATCTCGCTAGGTCTTCACACCTTTCTTATGTTCTGGCTATCGTCATCCATTGCGTCATTTATTTTATTTATCTGCGACGCCTTCGCTACATAACGTTTATGAATTTCGCAGAGGTATTGGTGTTGCGATATTCTGATCCTACAATCCTAGTGATGTCAACTCTTGTTTCTCCATTGATGTTATGGATACATTGGCACAACAAATGTTTGAATTAAATGGTGATAATGCTTTACAAACTATGTTAACTACATCCATGGATAATGGTGTAGAGTGTGGTAATGAAGTCAAGGAAGCCCTTGGTGATCTTAATTCACTACAAGGATGCTCGGAAACTCATAATATCTCTTTTATTTCTTCACCATGCACTGATGAAAAGCTTGTACCTTCAATTGTTAAATCTCCAATTTTAGAATTGAAACCTCTTCCCGATCACCTAAAGTACTTGTACTTGGGTGATAATGAAGAGTTACATGTGATTGTTTCTAATGAGCTTAGTGATTTACAGGAGCAAAAACTTCTAAGGGTACTAAGGAAGTACAAGACGGCCATAGGATGGACAATTGCCGATATCAAGGGTATAAGCCCTGCCGTTTGTATGCTTTTTTTTACTCGATCAATGAATATAATAAAAACGAAAAAACTGTACAGGGGATAAGTCCTACTAGTGCATAGCCGTTAGGCCAACACTAGCAAAAGACTTACTTAAAACGAAAGTATACATCGCCAGGCCACTCATAAATCTTAGTGGACACCGGCCTACCCTCATAGAACTCAAAAATGTCCTCCGCCAACAAACATGCTTGTTTGGCAGAGTCATCAGCAGAAAAATTGACCTCTCTATAGCTATGGACATATCTAATATTATCATAAAATGATCGCGCCATTCTCCACTTTTGCACGAGTTGCCACGGCAACTGCCCTTCCTTGAAAGCTTGTATGCAGCTCATTGAATCCGAACGAACACATAATTGCTTGATATTCCATCTTCTAGCACACATAGCTCCATAAATAATAGCACAAACCTCAGCGTAGTAGTTTGTTTGCCAGCCCAGGCCAACCATAAGACTGCCTAAAATTTCGCATTCGAGCCACGAAAAGTGACACCACAACCCGGCTTGGCCGGATTTCCAAGGGAAGCACCATCACAACAAATCATAATTTCACCAATCGGAGGCCACCAAGCTAGTTCCAAGGAGTAGAAACCCGCTAGCCCTATGCGCCACCTTAAAATAATTCAAAATCCGCAAGTCATCCTCCCCGTTGTACATGTAACCTCTCATGCGAATCGAGTTATCATGAATTAACCGATAAACTCGCCTTTAAAGCCAAGCCAATGCACCTTCGCCTCCTCAAAATAAATCTTATTTCTCAACTTCCATAATTCCGTGGCAATTGCTAAATGAGTAACAAGCCACAAGTCCTTGATCATCCTACTTCTTCCCTTTGCAACCTTGTAAGAATCAACCAAATCCTCCACTGGTTGCAAATTGAAAATGCCCGACGCCCAGGCCCAAATACGCCTTGCAAACCTACACTGCCAAATTAAATGGCGCATAGACTCACCATCCTTCATGCAAATCCGACACATAGTAGGCATAGACCTACCAGTTTTCTTAATAACATTATCATCAGTAGCACAGCACTGATTCGCCCAAATCTTCCAGTATTGCACACTCAAAGTTGGATGCACAACACTTCTCTAGTAAATGTATACAGCATACGGATCTAAATTCCGACGCACTCTAATAGCCTCCTTGGGCGATTTGACCGAAAAAACTCCTTTCTTATCAAGATCCCAAATTTTGTAATCCTCCCCACCAGCGATTATGGGTAAATTATCCACATCAATATTGCAGCGAATCATCAAATCTCTGCCGTTTGTATGCACAAGATACGTTTGGAGGACGATGCAAAGCCTACAAGGGAAGCGCAACGTCGTTTGAACCCTCCCATAATGGAAGTTGTGAAAAAGGAGATACTCAAGCTTTTGGAAGTGGGTGTTATCTACCCCATATCCGATAGCAAGTTGGTGAGCCCGGTACAAGTAGTACCAAAGAAATCAGGTGTGACAGTGGTGGAGAATGATATGAACGAACTTGTCCCAACTCGTGTGCAAACCGGTTGGAGGGTTTGTACTGATTACAGGAAATTGAATGCCACCACTAGGAAAGATCATTTTCCATTGCCTTTTATTGATCAAATGCTTGAACGTTTAGCTGGACACTCTTATTATTGCTTCCTTGATGGCTATTCAGGTTATAATCAGATTGTGATAGCGCCGGAGGATCAAGAGAAAACCACTTTCACTTGTCCTTTCGATACTTTTGCTTATAGAAGGATGCCTTTTGGCTTATGCAATGCTCCAGCTACCTTTCAAAGGGGTATGGTAAGTATCTTTTCAGAATATGTTGAAAACATAATCGAAGTGTTCATGGACGATTTTAGTGTCTTTGGTGATTCATTTGACCTTTGCTTGAACAACTTGTCTCTAATCCTTGAACGATGTGTTGAAACAAACCTTGTGCTGAATTGGGAGAAGTACCATTTTATGGTAACTCATGGCATAGTTTTAGGCCATATAATATCTTTTAAAGGCTTGGAAGTCGATAAATCTAAGATAGACCTTATTCGTGCTTTAACCCCTCCCACTAAGGTGAGGGAGATACGCTCTTTTCTTGGTCATGCAGGTTTCTATCGAAGATTCATCAAGGATTTTTCCAAGATAGCATCACCACTTTGTAACTTATTGCAAAAAGATGTGGTTTTTAACTTTGATGAAAAGTGTATGGCGGCATTCAATCGTTTGAAAGAACTTTTGATTTCAGCCCCTATCATTAAACCACCGGATTGGAGCAAGCCCTTTGAGCTTATGTGTGATGCTAGTGACTATGCGGTTGGTGCGGTGCTTGGGCAACGTGTGGGGAAGATTCCTCATGCTATTTATTATGCTTCTAGAACGTTAAATGAGGCCCAACAAAACTACATAACCACTGAAAAAGAGTTGTTATCCATTGTTTTTGCTTTGGAAAAGTTTCGCTCTTATCTAATTGGTACAAAAGTTGTTGTCTTTTCTGATCATGCAGCACTTAAATACTTGCTAATGAAGAAAGAAGCGAAACCGAGGCTCATACGATGGATTTTACTCTTGCAAGAGTTTGATATTGAAATAAAGGACAAGAAAGGAATTGAGAACACCATTGCGGATCACTTGAGCCGTCTTGCTGTGGACAAGGAAGCTATCCCATTGCGTGAAAGTTTCCCGGATGAGCAATTATTCTCAATTTCCTTTGGCGAACCATGGTATGCCGATATTGTGAATTACTTGGTGTCCCCAAAGAACTTGTCTCGTGCTGAGAGGGACAAACTTAAGAAGTTAGGGACCAATACATATGGGATGATCCATACTTGTGGAAACATGGTAGTGACCAAGTAATACGAAGGTGCGTTCCCGAATCTGAATTTAATTCTATCTTGTCTTTTTGTCACTCCTATGCTTGCGGAGGACATTTTGGGAGTAAGAGAACCGCTCACAAGGTACTTGAAAGCGGTTTCTATTGGCCAACTTTGTTTAAGGATGCACATATATTTTGTACAACTTGTGATAGGTGCCAAAGAACAGTAATCTAGGTGCCCGAAATCAAATGCCACAAACTTTTATTCAATTTATTGAAGTTTTTGATGTATGGGGTATTGATTTTATGGGTCCTTTTGTCAACTCCCATGGGAATTTTTATATCTTACTTGCTGTTGATTATGTCTCGAAATGGGTGGAAGCTAAGGCTACCCCAACTAATGATTCTAAAGTGGTTTCAGATTTTGTGCAAGCTAATATTTTTGCAAGGTTTGGAATTCCAAGAGCCATAATTAGCGATGGGGGTTCTCACTTCAAAAATAGGATTTTACAAAGCTTGTTGAAGAAGTACAATGTGTCGCACAAGATTGCAACACCTTATCATCCCCAAACAAATGGACAAGCCGAGGTTTCTAACCGAGAGGTGAAGTCTATACTAGAGAAGACGGTGAATCCAACAAGGAAAGATTGGAGCATGCGACTTAATGATGCTTTGTGGGCGTATAGAACCGCATTTTTTTTTCTCGGTCAATAAAATTAAAAATAAACGAAAACTGTACAGGGACTAGATTAAACTAGCGCTAGCCGTTAGGCCACCACAAGTCTAATCTACTTGAAGCGAAAATAAACCTTCTAGGCCACTCTACATAGTGGAGAAATCCTGGCCTACCCTCATAAAACTCAAAAATATCTTCAGCCAACAAACAAGCTTGTTTGGCCAAAGCATCAGCTGAAAAATTAACCTCCCTATAGATATGAGCATAACGAATATTGTCATAGAAGCTCTTCGCGATCTTCCACTTCGTAACTAGCTGCCAGGGCAACTCATCCTTCTGAAAGGCTTGAATGCAACTCATCGAATTTGAACGAATGCAAATGTTTTTGAGATTCCACCTTTTTGCTAGCATCGCTCCATAAATAACAGCACAAACTTCCGCAAAATAATTGGTTTGATATCCAAGACCAATAGAAAGAACTCCAAGAATAGCTGAATTAGCGTCTCTAAAAGTGATACCAGCTCCAGCTTGGCCCGGGTTACCGCGAGAAGCACCATCACATCAAATCATTATTTCACCAGGAGTGGGAGGAAACCAACTAACCTCTTTTGGTGCTGAAAACTTGCTCGATCTATGTTGCACCCTGAAATAATTCAAGATGCGGAAATCCTCTTGCGTATTATATATATGGCCCTTCATTCTAATAGAGTTATCACGAATAACCTGATAGACTCTACCTTTAAAACCTAGCCAATGCATCTTAAAATCCTCAAAATACACCTTATTGCGCATCTTCCACAATTCCGTGACAATTGCCAGATTAGCAACTAGCCATAAATCTTTTATAATCCTGCTCCGGCCTTTGGCAGCCTTGTAAGAGTCCACCAAATCTTCATTGGGTTGCAGATTAAAAATTGAAGCCGCCCAAGCCCAGATTCTCTTAGCCACTCTGCAATGCCAAGTGATATGGCTCATAGTCTCGTTATTCTTCCTACACAAAGGCAAATCGTAGGCATGCTCCTACCAGGTCTTCTTGATAATATTATCTTCGATTTGCACAACATTGTTTCGCCTAGATTTTCCAATATTGTACACTCAAAGTAGGATGTACAACTTGCCTAGTGAACAGAGTTGCAATAGGCAAAACTTCAGCTGGCACCTTAATAGCTGCCTTTGCAGACTTGACTGAAAAAACTCCTTTGCTATCCAAATCCCAAACTTTGTAATCATCCCCACCAGCAATAAGTGGTAAATTTTCAACATCAATATTACAGCGAATCATCAAATCCCTCAATCGAGGGGGAATGGCCCAAGCACCATCAACAATAATATCACTCACCCTTGCCGTGAAATCATTTGTCCCTTTGGAGAAGAGACCAAGCCGCTTCGCAATTGAAAAATCTCCGCACCAATTATAAAAAAAATAAGGAAGTATTAGCACCGGTTCCTATAATTGATCGAGTGTGCGATTGCACAAAGTTGTAAATCAATCTGATCCCTAGAAAAACCGAGGAGCCCAATTTATAATTGATCAAGTTGCCATTTAGCTTGAAATATTTTGCCCTCAAGAATCTGGCCAAATCTTGTCTGAATCTCGAATAGAAACCCACAACTTCATCAGCATAGCCCTATTAACATCCAACAACTTCTTAAGGCCAAGGCCACCTTCATGCCTCGAGCAACACAAATCTTCATAAAGACAGTAAAATATTTACGTTTCTCCGCATCTCCAGACCATAGAAAATTTCTAATGGCCCTCTCAACCTGCTTAATAACTATGCATGGCCACTTGTAGACTGCCATTGAATGAAGCACATAGCTAGAAATCACTGATCTAATCAAAACAAGTCTGGCCTGGAAGGATAAAAGCTTACCTTTCCATCCGGCCAACTTGTCCATAATTTTCTCCACCACTTGACGAACATGAATGTGACGAACAATACCGGGCTTCAATTGAATTCCCAAGTATTTATCCGGAAAAAAGGCTCTTTCCATTCCCAAATAATTTGCTATAGCAATAGCACGAGAGCCAGTGCCACCACCATAATAAAACTTACTTTTGGCATAACTAACATATTGGACAGAAGCACGTTGATACATTCCCAGCATATTCTTCAAATTTTGCAAACTATGTAGATTACCTCTGCAGAAAATAAGAATATCATTTGCGAATAGTAAATGCGTAGGGGCCACACCTTTCTTGCTAACCATAGAATGCATACTTCGCCTTGCAAATAATTTTGAGAGATTGCGACTTAACACATCTTTAATAAGAACAAAAATCAAAGGTGAAAGAGGATCACCTTGGCGCAAACCTCTAGAGATGCTAAAGAAACCTTCAGGGCTGCCATTTATCATTACAGAAATCCGGGCCGAGTTCAGAATACTAAGGATCCAAGAACACCAATTTTCGGAAAATCCATATTGCCTAAAAACTTCGGTGATGAACTCCCAACTCACCGTGTCAAAAGCTTGCGCAATATCCAGTTTGAGGCCAACATTACCATGCTTCCTTTCCGTGCTAATCTTATTGATCAACTCGGCCTTAAAGCTATATTTTCGTGAATATTTCTTCCTTTCATAAAAGCTACTTGTTCTTCGAGAAATCAACTTATTAAGCACCGTACCAAGCCCGGTAGCCAAAATCTTTGTGATGATTTTGAAGAAAAAATTACTCAAACCAATTGGCCGATAATCCTTGATAGCATCAGATTTGTTATTTTTTGGAATGAGAACTATAAAACTGGAATTAATACCATTTGGAATTTTATGCATGGCCCAACAGTTTGCAATGGCATTAAAAAGATCTTTAGAAATAATATTCCAGCATTGTCGATAGAAAGAACCTGTAAAACCATCTGGACCAGGCGCAGAATCCTCTCCCAAATCAAAAATAGCCTCTTTAACCTCGTCCAAAGATGGAATAGCATCCATGAAAGCACATTCAACAGCATTTATGCTCTCATGATCAATATCAAACAGTCTTGGGTCAATATTAACATCACCACCATTGAATTTTGCTTGATAATGATTCACAATGTAGTCCTTTATCTCATCCTGCAAAAACAAAGTTGCGTTAGTAGTTTTAAGCTCTGAAATCGTATTTTGACTCCTCCTCATACGAATGCTATTATGAAAAACTCGGGTATTTTGGTCACCATCCTCCAACCAAGTTACACGCGACTTCATCTTTAGCATAACTGCCAACTCCGTTCTCACATCATCAACAGCTTTCTTAGCATCCGCCACCTTCACAAATTGCAACTCATTACCATGATCAAAGTCCAAGATATCATTCTCGGCTTCGAGTTTTAGCTCGCCTTGCTTCAACCGAAATTGAACTTCACCGAAAACAGTTCTATTCCAAATCTTCAACGCCTTTTCAACCTTTTTAGTTTAGACGTGAACACAAAAGGAGGCGCACCATTAAGATGAATACTCCAAATATCCTCGACAAGCTTCATGAAACTTGGATGAGACAACCACATCTTCTGAATTCTAAAAGGTGCCCTAGCCGGTCTAGGATTCTCAAAAGCAAACCCAAAAAGGGGAGAGTGATCTGAGAAAATTCTAGGCAAAGCCTTACACCTACAGTTTTCATATTTGTAGAGCCAAGCATCATTAACAACCGCTCTATCATGCTTCGAGACAATTCTAGCATTACCACTTCGACTATTGGTCCAAGTATACTTTTTCCCAATAGCATCAGCTTCAACCAGCCCATTATCTGAAATCCAACTTCTAAACTCATTCACATAAATTTCCTTTATTGGCCTACCGTCCTTCTTCTCATCTAAACGTAAGATGCAATTAAAATCCCCCAACACCAACCACGGAATAGATATAAAACCTAGACCCAACTGACGCCAAAGTCTTCTTCTTGCAACCGGATCAAAAGAAGCATGCACTTTAAAGTGATGAAATCTCCAAAAAATTCAAAGTAATTGCCTGCTTTGAAGAGGATAAAACATCCGGCCTTGTCAAGGAGTTCCTCCACAAAACCCAAAGATTACCCTTTTCTCCATCAGCTTCATTTGTGATAACATCTTCACTAAACTTCACTAAATTTAAATTCCTAACAAAACGTGGAGAGCAAAAAACATGCGGTTCTGCAATACAAATTATGTCAGGATTATGCAAGTGATAAAGCTCCGTCAACTTGGCCCTTGCACCATCCTTAGCCAAGCCTTGAGCATTCCAATAAAAGACACGCATTAAGTAACTGATAAATTAGAAGGGCTTGCTGAACCCTTTTCATCATCTTTGCGTGTCCTACTTCTACCTCTTCTACCAATTTGACCTTCATCATCATTTGGTTTAGAAACCGTTTGAGTAATATTCTTCCTAGGTGCAACTTTCACACCCTTATCGCCCTTCTTGGCTAAAGCATCTAACTTCTTCTTTTCAGCTCTTTCCTTCCTCAAGCGGTCTTCCCCATCCTTAGCCGCATCCCAATCTAATTTTGCAGCCTCAATCTCCACCATCCCAGTAGATATTGTTGTTTCCAAGGGATCATCTTGAGAAAAACGTCTTCCTCAGTCTCAAACATATTTGAAGTCTCGAGAGGCTCCGGAATGTTGTCCTGGGCATTTCTTCTAGCTGTTCTAGTAGGGGAACTAAAACCATCTTCACCAACCGGCTCCATAACATAGTTTGTAGGTAGGGCACCTATTGCAATAGTTTCAATACGACCAACGTCTCTATCTTGCGCTTGCTCCTCAGAATGTTGCAGCTCGGCATGTTGCTCCTCGGATTGCTGCAGCTCGGCATGTTGTGCCTCGGTTTGCTATTTTTCAGTTCGTTGCAACTCAGCCTCAGCTTGATTTTTCCGTTCCATAATTTATCTTCGCATATTTTGTAACTTGGCCAAAGCCACATCCTGTTCATGCTTAGCTAAATCCGCAGCTTTAGCCATTTCTTTAGCTATTCTTTTTTGTTCATCATAATGGGCATAAAGCTCTTGTTCTTCTTTGTCCAAGTCAATTGCCTCCGAAGCAGAAGTGCCACTCTGCGATGAGTCGGCTGCCAAAGTATTATTCGGATCATGAATAGATTGCGCTTCTGAGTTACCCGGTTGCACAACATCGTCATTCCGGATTGTATTATCATCAGCCACACTAGTTGTCGGGCTTGGAATAACTGTATGAACACCAGCAAAAGTAACGCCACCAATCAATAAACCTTGCGGTTTCTCCTTAGCGGCATCATCAGTTCCTTTGCCATCGACTTTGCCATCTCCCTTGTCTGGCGAATTAGAGTTGTCATCCCCTTTGCCATCTCCTTTGCCCTTCGGCTTATTTGCATCATTCCCTTTGCCATTCGGATTTTTCGCATCATCTCCTTTGCCAGGTGGATTTCTCTTATCATATCTTCTAAAATTCCAATATTTTAGTTCGTCCATCGTAGCTTTAAGTTCCTCCCACTTGTTCTCGTCTTCCTCAACATCTTGCTTTCTTTTAAGATCGTTGTATTTTTTAGTTCTACAGTTCTCCTCAACATGGCCAACTGATTTACAATAATCACAAAAGTCCGGCATGTTCAAAATTTCATAATCAAGATAGAAACCTTCAGACTGATCTTCATCATCAATAACAATATTATTAAGAGGCTTCGAAAAATCAATATCAATAAGAACCGCTGCAAAATAGCCATACTCATGCTTTAGGGTTCTCGGATCAACTGCAACAGGCCTGCCAAGCCCACGAGCAATCCTAAAGAGTATTTCTTCCTCCCAATATTCAAGGCGTAGTTTCTTAAAACGCACCCAAACAGCTGCTCTCTTCACCGTTTCCAGTTCTGGGTTGAACATTGGCGTCCATGGCAAAAAATTTAATTGTTGTTCTTTAATCTTCCATGGTCCTTCATATCTAATTCGCTTCCGATCAGATTCATTAAACAATTTAATGACAAAATATCCTTTAACCCAAGGAATAAATTGAACCTGGCCTGTTAACTTCCATTGATTGCATAAAATTTGTTTAACTTCATCAAACTTCAAACCTAGGGTTTTAAAATCGAAATGACCAACAAGACTGAATTTCCAGACTTCTTTGGACTTAGTAATCACATCTTTTGGAATTTTAATCACAATCTCACCTGTTGAGGATGGAACTGGAGGATGTGATAGAGAATCCGCATCAATGCTTGACATCACATGGGTGCGCTTGTTTACTATATTTGCATATGAACGATTGCATGAATCTGTTTGAGGATTGCTAACGCCATTATTAGCGTTTCCTAGCTCGGCCGTATTAGGGTTTCCTTTTTTTTTTGGCACATAAACTTGTCTCATCCTTGATTTAGAACGATTTCTATTCCTAAACTGATTTGTTCTAGCAACAACACGGGATTGATCATTAAGATCAGGTGGAACAGGTTGATTTCGCACCATGGATTGACGCAAAATCGCTGAGAAAGAGAAAACGTGAAAAGAAAAAAAGATGGGAGAAAAAACCGGAGCTAAACCACCCAAACCCTAGGTTTTCGTATAGAACCGCATACAAGACACCTATAGGGATGTCTCCCTTTAGGCTTGTGTATGGTAAACCTTGTCAGTTACCCGTTGAAATTGAGCATAAGGCATTTTGGGCTATCAAGCAATGCAATATGGAGATGGATGGGGCTGGAAAGCAAAGGAATTTACAACTCCAAGAGCTATAGGAGCTTCGCAATGATGCATTTGAAAGCTCATGCATTTATAAGGAAAAGACGAAAGCATTTCATGATAACATGATTTCTAGGAAACAATTTTGCATTGGGCAGAAAGTGCTTTTGTTTAATTCTCGCTTGCATTTATTTCCGGGTAAATTAAGGTCACGATGGATAGGACCTTTTATTGTTACTAATGTGTTTTCTCATGGTGCAGTGGAAATTCGTAGCATAGCTACCGGGAAAGAACTTAAAGTTAATGGGCACCGGTTGAAACCATATTATGAGAATTTCACTTCCGAAGTGGTGGAAGGAGTTAACTTTGTGGATGTACTCCCTCCGGAGGAGTCATAGAAAGCAAGGAGATAGTCGGGCCGACGACTTTAAACCAAGCGCTAAATGGGAGGCAACCCATCGGATGAGTATTTCTTGTCTTGTATTTATTTCTTGTTTTGTTTTTAGTTTTTCTTGTCTTGTTTTTATTTTTATTTTTCTGATTTCTTGTCACATATCATGTTAGAATTTCCCACCTTGACTTACTTTGGACGATTCAATTTACATTGAGGACAATGTAAAGTTTAAGTGTGGGGGAGTGGTTGAGCTTTTGCATTGTAAATTTTTCATGAAATTTTCAATTTTTTTGTAAAATAGTGAATAAGAAAACTCCAACTTGTAGTTAGTTTAGAGTCACATAGTATACATGTCGCTAAGGTTACATCGAGATTCTCATAAGAGTGACTGAACTTAGAGATGACAGAGAACATGATCGGGTTTCTTAATTGTATGAGAGTTAAAGTTGGATTTAACCATGCCGGTGGCAAATAAGGTGCAGACTGAATTCAGTATTAGAGTAATGGTCCCCTATAGTGGAGACTACCCATGTTACATCATGAGAGGCACCGGCCTTCAATTCTTTGTACCTGTCTAAATATGTGCTTTTAGAGTGTGTGTCACCGTACGTAAATTCCGGGTAGAATGGTGAGCTACCCAACCTCCCACCAATAGAAGCACTATTTTGATCTCTTGAGTGCTATTTTTATCAACCATGATGGTGACATCAAATTTCTAACTTACATACCACTTGTAATCTTGTTCGCAGTTAGCACCATCCACTTTATCTCTCTACACCAACAGGTCCATAGAAACACCATCATCATCAACAAGAGGAGCATCACAAATTTGAAGGAAAGTTGAAGACGTTCAAGGTTTACAAGCAACAAGACAAAAATGAGCAGATTTCATTCAAGTAAAGCAACAAGATAAGGAGCGGGGAATTTTTATAAGTTGAAGACTATTGTACAAGAGTGAAGATTATCAAGATGAGAGTTCGAGAAGTTTATGATATCAAGACATACAAGTTGTGAAGAATCAAGCGGTAAAGTACTTACACCATGGCCTTTGTACTTACATCTTTATTTTATTTTATCTTATTTGTATTTTATTTTCTCTTGTCTCATTTCTCAAAAAAAAAAAAAAATTGAAAAAAAAAAAAAGAAAAATAGAAAGAGAAAATTTCTTTAGGTTCATTACTAGTTTTATTGTTTTGTTTCGTTTTCATTTTGTATTTGTTTTATTTTTCTTGTCTCATAAAAAAAAAAGAGAAAAAGAAAAAAAAAATGAAAAAAAAAAAATATTCATAAAAAAAATAATAATAAATAAAATCATTGTATCATATTTTGGTTTGTATAGTTCATTTTTAGTTTTGTATTCATTCAATAAAGCCAATGGAAGAAGAAATATCCATAATGAAGTTTCAAGCAACAAGGAATTAGAGGAAAGAATCACATTGTCAAGATTCTACGAAGTTCAAGAAGTATCATCAAGAGTTGAAGACCGAAGACGAAGATGAAGAAACCGATTGAAGACTGAAGACGTTTCTATGGATGCTGTGAGAGTGGTGCTAGCTGCACGTCGAACGGATAACGAGGTAAGTAAGCATATTCCCACCTTCGTTAAGTGGTTGATTTCCTTTCTTAGAGATCGTCAGAAAAATGGGTTTTCAAAATTATAAAAGATGTGGGTTTTCAAAACAATTCGGAGGGTTATGCCTTCCTACCATTCAACGTGTCGCAGGATTCTCTCTTCATTCCTACCTGGACACATGTGTGACCCATAAAAAGCTGTTTATTATTGAGAGCAACTTCATAAAACCCTTTCTTGTGAGGTAGAGTCGAGACTTTTGATCACTCCGAACCCGAATTTCTTTCGAGAAGGGATGGTTATTTCTCTCTCAACTTTTAAGGATGAGATTGTGTTCATATATGTGTCTAACTTCTTATGACTAGTGTGCAGAATCTCTATGTCTTCTTAGCGCGTTGGATGCTATCATCTCGGAGAACTAGTAAGTTGGAAAAATAGGTTTTGTGGGTATATCTCTAGTAAACCCTCACGAGACTATAACTCGTCCACTAGGGACACCTAGAGGTTTAAAGGCTTGTTATTTATGCTAAGAGTAACCGTAGCCTCGACGACACGGAGTTGTATGTATCCTTTAGAATAAGTTTTGTTTGATTTGCTCGAGGACTAGCAAAGTCTAAGTGTGGGGGAATTTGATAGGGTGTAGAATACATCCTGTTTATTATCTATTGTTTATGCTTTCTCTGCTATTTTTCTTGTGAATTATGTATCTTACGTGTGTTTTTGAATTATTAGGTACTCTGGAGTCACATGGAAGAAAAGAAGAAGAAATCATCCTAAATGGAGCAATAAGGCATAAAGGTCATTTCACAAGCCAGTAATATTGGGAGCCAAGTCTATGTTAAGGGGTAGCCGATTATTTTATAAAGGCACTTAAGCAGTTAATCAGGGCATCCATGTATCAGCAGTGGGGTGTACCCATCCTACCCCAAATCACCCCAACCCTAAATCGAGAGTTTTTGTCTCTCATTCATTTGTTATCTCAATCATTTGCATCTGAGATTGAGAAGAAAAGTGAGAAAAGCAGCCACGACTGCTGCTGGAACCTAGATCGAGAGACTGAGAATTGAGAGATGAGAAAAAGGGTGAGATTAAGAAGAACAAGAAATCAAAGATATGGCAGAGATGATGTTCGAGAGATGAAGAGTAGATTCAAGACCTGCCGCTGTAATTGCGCATTCAGATGTAGAAATCCTGGTAGTGATTGAACTCAAAAGGGGATCTGATGCTGTAGAATTATTGAGTTTCAGTTGAAGATTTAGTAACAGAGAAGATGGGTGAAGAACTGATGGAAATGTTGCTGCTATGAAGATGGAGATTAAATGGGTTTTGTGGCTGGAAAATCAAGACAGGTAAGATGTTGAAATTCAGAGATGAATCTGAAATGGAGACGATGATGCTACGGCAATTGAATCTGTTAGGGTTTGGTCGTGAACAAAGAATGAAACAAGAATTTGATGCTGTGAATTGAAAGAGAGAATCAAACATGTAGGTGTTGTTGGTGTTAATTGGAGATGGGTTCGATCTGTGAGAGGTGATTTTGCTATTGATGGTGAATTGAAGGGCCGAGTTAGAGATTTGGTCGATTAAGCAACAAAAGAAGAAGACCACTTATTCTTGATATGAGAGAATGAAACTGTGGGTGAAGATTTGGTTGAACTCGATTCGGGTTTGGATTGATTGAAGAACATGTACCTGCTGCTGCTGTTAATCTGAGACTGTGTAAGAGTTGCAGTTGTGAAGAACAGGATGAAGTGTGACTCTGGGGGTGATATGTGGTTGTGCAATTGCTAGGTTGCAAAGCAGTTGTTGGTGTTTGAAGTGGTCAAGGCTGTGGCTTGAAATATTGAGATGATGATGCAGTTTGTTATGGCTCAGAAAGCGAGGATGGTACTTAGTATAGGATCAGAATATCGCGACATCAATACTTCGCGAGATCAATAAACAACAGCATTGCGAGGGCGTCGCAGAAGAGTAATATAAATGACGCAATGAATGACGACAGCCAAAACATGAGAAAGGAGTGAAGACCTAGCGAAGTTTAAGAGAGCTGCGAGATTATATGTTTGTACACTTGCGATATTTCGCAAGTCATTCCCGAAAATAAAGGACAGCTTAGTTGTTATCCATTGTGTACTACCCTATATAAAGAGTTGAATAAGCCTGTTGTGGAGAGATCTTTTCGGAGTGTTAGACAAGACATTAGGAGAGAGAAAGTTTGTGGTGATTGTAATTTCTTTAGCTCTTTTCTATTTTATCTTGTAAACATTCAAGGAATTAATCAATAAAATCATTGTTATTCATCTTCAAATGTCTTAGTTGTGTGGATTATTGTGAGGGGTGTAGTGTAGGATTTCCTGCAACTACATATTAGCGCTAGAAACAGGGACTGATTGAAGATAAGAGATTGGATATTGTTATTAAAATTGTTCAAATCAAGAATATGATGGATAAATTGGAAAAAACCAGAATCAAAGAGAGTAATGGAGAATTGGAATGTAACATGATTACGAAAACAATGGTTAATGAATTTTATGAAAGTATCGGAGAGCGAGAATACACAAAAGAGATTTTGAAGGAAAGAAAATTATAACAAAGAGAGAAGGTGTTACCCATGAAAGAATGGGAAAAAGAGGATTATATTCACAGCAACGGAGATATCAAGAGAGAATTTAAATCACACATCTCCCCTAGTGATTACGATAAGTGCAAGCAAAGAAGAAGGAAAATTAACAAAAAAAGTGGAAGAATGGGCAATAAATAGAACTTTGGTGGATACAGGGAGTTCAGTGAATATAATGTTTTATCATGCATATAGAAGATTGGGGTACAAAGATGAAGAAATGACTCCCGCAACATATCATATCTATGGTTTTGGCAAATCAATAACAAAACCTAAAGGGGAGATAAAAATACGAATTTTGTTGGGAGAAATTGAAACACATGTGACGTTATGTGTAGTGGATATGGAATCACCATATAACATGTTTGTTGGGAAGACCGTGGATACATGCAATAAAAGTCAGAGCATCAACATTTCATCAATGTGTCAAATTTCCTATACCGAAGTGGAATTGGCGAAATCAGAGGAGATACTAATAAAGGAAGGATATATCATCAAATCGAAGTAAAAAATTATGAAGAACAGGTGAAGAGGCGAAAAGATTGCAAGAAGATGGCAAAAGCAGCGAAAAAGGAAGAAGAATTTAGATCTTACATGATAAGAGCAGAAGAAGGAAAATGAATATATGGTGAAGAAAATGAACTTGCGAAGGAAGAAAAAGGACCAACGCCCATGGGAGAACCGACAAACTAGTTACACTGCAAAGCAGAGCTAACAAAGGAAGTGAATATCGGGCGAAGAAGAACCCAAGATGTTAAAAATTGGGACTAAAATGGAGGTAGATGAGGAAAGAAAGACTATTGATTTGTTGCGAGATTATAAAGACATTTTCGCATGGGATATGGATGAGATGCCTGGAATAGATCCATCTGTAGCGTGCCATAAATTAGAGATTGATAAAAATGCAAGACCATTCAAGCAAAGAATTAGAAAAATTACAACATCATATCATCCTCAAATAGAAGAAGAGTTACATAAGATGCTTGATGCCGGAATTATTAGACAAGCAAAATATCCCGAATGGATAGCAAATATGGTCGTAGTTCCAAAGAAGAAAAAAGGAATAAGAATTTGCATAGATTTTACCAATCTAAACAAAGCTTGTCCAAAAGATAGTTTTCCCTTGCCAGATATGTAGTTGCAGGAAATCCTACAATACACCCCTCACTATAATTCACTTAATTAATTCATTGAAAGGTGAATAACCAAGAATGTTTATTAATTATCTTCTTCAAGTTTACACAGGAAAACAGAATTGTACTTAAGAAATAACAATCACTCTCCAAGTTTCTCTCTCCTAATGACTTATTTTTCAATTCCCCAAGCCTCTCCCTACAACAGACTTACTCATCCCTTTATATAGGGCAAGTACATAGTGAATGACAGCTAAGCTGTCCTTTATTTTCGGGAGTGTCTCGCGAAGTGTCGCGAATGTACAAGTATTCATACTCGCGACACTTCTTTAACCCTCGCCGGACTTCACATCTTCCCCGTCGTCATCCAATGCGTCATTCCTTTTGATTCCTTACGACTCCTTCGCAGTACTGTTGTTTATTATCCTCGCGAGTTTTGTACGTTGCGATATAATGATCCTACATCTTGCCTCTTCTCATGTCTTCTCTGCGAAGGAGAGAATGTCATGAGAATCAATACTTTGAATTGCCGCAACTGCTTATCTATACCTTCTTCGATCCCACATTTTCACACGGACTTTATTACAGATGTCCATTCTTCCATTATCTTCCTGACACGTCTCTTTCCACCGCTTATTCTTGACCACTCACGTCCCCTCTCGCATTAAATGCCCTCGTTTTACTCGAGGATTTTTCTCTTTATATATAATTTTCATATCCTTCTCTTTTCCTCTTTCGCTTTCACTCTGCAACTTTTCTTTAATTCTCTCCTTCCGCAATTCGCGCTTCATTATTGCAAATCTTCAATCTTTTTCTTAATCTTCGATTCTTTTTCATTCCCATACTAACTATGGCTTCACTTAGTCGTATGTACAAACCTCGTTTTAATGAGATTCAATAGAAGTTGCAAGACAAAGGTTTTACTTTATCTACTATTCCCGATCAAGAACCTTCATCTATTTTCACTTTGCAAAGTTGTTTTCGATCATCAATGTGATGATCAAAAATTATAGTCTCGCTTGGTCAACTCCTCGCAGACTTCCCATTCCTTTATATGATCCCCGAGATGCCACTCTTTTATGAAATTCTTTCCCATCCAAACTTCTCGCGAGTCAGTCTATCGCTTAAGCGGTGATTGTATCCGCCTAATGCTTGAGTTTGCCAATCGTGGCGCTGGCAAAGGATCTTTATACCCTAACAATGTCGACACCCCAATTGCATAAACTTAGAAATAATCCCCAAAAATACACTTGCATAGAACTTTTTGAGAATTATGAAGTAATAGGTATGAGAAACAAGAAGTCTCATTTGGCGCCGGTTGAAAAGAAAAGATAATGTCCCCCAAGATAAATTACTCATGCATGATATCGACCGGCATTCGGGCAATAATACTACTCCTCGCCAGTCCAAAGATGAGAAGTGGTGGGTTGTACCCTTGTTTTTAAGCGGATCTTACATATCCGGTTCGCATGTACTCCCGAGAATCTCGCAAGCTACAATCCTTGGGAATTTAAATGGCCCGAGAAGGCAAAAGAGGTATGTCTTCAAATTTTGTTTTTGCAATCTCTCTTTCCTTCTGTAGTCATTGAGTTTGTAAAACTTTCAGATTGACAAACTGAGGAAAAGCTTCAAGATAAATCCATTGGCAAGTACCCTGGAAATACTTCGATCGCTTATGGATGAAGTAAGAAATATCCCTTTTGTTACTTAACAATATTGTTGCCTCTATTTCTTATCTTCATTTGTATGCGAAGGTTGACGCTGAGGAAATGGAACTTGCGAAGGTTAAAAGCAAAACTAAAGCCAATGCTCGCAAGGATAAGTCTTCTGCTCCATCATCTAAGAAACGAAAAACTCAACCTTCTTCTCATCTTAGCTCAAGTTCCGGATCTTCCGATGAGGATGATAATGACAATGACATGATATCATCTTTCCAACAAGAATCTCAATCGTCCAATTCTCCTATGGATCAGTTGTTCAGCATCTTCTCGGATTCTCTTCAAGGAATAGGAGATACTCGCCTAACGTCCATATGCGATACTCTCGCCAAAGTGTGCAATGCTACATTGCTGGATGGCAATGACTCTTTCCATGGGGTTTCTAGATCTGTATCCCCTAGTGTTTTAAATGCACTCAATTCGTTGGTATGTATGAATTCATATTTCTCTTCCAATTTCAGTTTTTAATTTATATTTTAATGACCTTTTTATCTTCCCTCGCAGATAGGAAAAACTTCTTTTGTAGTTGCCTCAGATCTTGAAAGGAGGTATAACATTCAATTGAAAAAGAATACCCAATTTTGCACAAGGATCAAAGAATTAGAAGTTGAATCTGCGAAATCTCACGAAAAAATCCAACAATTGGAGACCGAGTTTTCGCCTGGAAAGACAAAGTTACCACTCTTCGAACGCTAATCAAAGAACTTTATGGTATGCAATTTTTCTTTTCTTATAATTTTTAGTTTATCGGTTTACTGTTGCTACCTCGACTTATCACTTTCATGAGATATATATAACCTTTCCGAAGAAGCTATTCTTCTCCACTCATTTCCCGAGCCTATGGATAATGACATTCTTCTTGCTCATCTCAACAATTCTTTAAGTAGTTCGTCGAATGCAATTAATTCCCTTTCATTAAATGAACTCCAAACCAAATATCGCCTCTTAGCAATTGAGCACAGATCTAGCTTAAGTGCAGCCAATCAATTTAAACTAATGTACCTCGAGTCTCATGAGGAAACCAAAATTTTAAGGAAGAAAATTAGCGATCACATAGATGACAAGGATCGTATTGCTAATAATGGTGCCCAGGCATTAGCAACATTTCAAAAGTCCCTTCTCGAAGTACAAACGGAGCGAGATGAATTGCTTCGTCAGAATTCCTTACTTAGTGAGCGAGAGAATCAAATTCGTTCACTTCTTATTATAAATAATGATGATGAATTCGCTTGGTCTGAAATTCTTAGATAACGCCAGAATAATTTAGGTGTTGATGTTAGCCTTCATGCCGAGCATACTTCCTTGGTTAAAGATATGATATCCGACAGAGAAGGTTATTTATTATACCTTCTTGTTTCTTATCTCTCGTAGTATTGCTTTGTCAAGTTGTTAACTTTTCGTTGTTTATTTGTAGAATCCAAAAAGATTTCAAGCAAGGATTGAAGAACTTGAATCCGAGAAAGCACAACTCGCAAATAACCTTACCCTTCGCGAGAACAGATACTCCAAGTTGAAGAAACAATTTCAAACTACAGTGGCGAACTTTAATAACGATGATGTTCGTTTCGCAATCAAGCCATGGAGTACGTTTGCAATGATCACAAAATCCCTCTTTGTTCATATCCTTGGCTTTCTGAAGAAGTTCCTGAGAATTTTCCTGTCTCGAGACGTTTCGATAGTGAGGCCAGTCAAGAAGAAGAAGTCATGATGAGAATAATAGAATTGAAGAATCGAGATAAAGAAGAAGAATCACCACAGAAATAATTCCTTTTGTTTCTTTCACTGCTTGTAATATCTATACATTTCTGCATCTCTTTATTGTAAGTTTCTTGGATTGTCGATCTTCATTTCCTTTTCTTCTTGGCAGTTCTTCTTTGTAATATAATTGGCTAGCGTTATTGATGTATAGCTCTTTCATTAGAAGATGAATAACAATATTTCATCTTTCTCATTCTCATACTTGCCTCTCGTTATTCATCTCTATATGAAAGATTTTACTTAGTTATTTTTGAGGAATGAAACTTCAAATTCGCTCTTATCATTTTGAAATTTATCATCGCGACGAGATCGCAAGATATCTCCATGAAGGAATCTATTGATCTCGCCTTATCATTTGTGGTGGTCTTCTAAGCGCGACCTTCCTAGTTAAAGGTCTTGCTCTCTGCCACTTTTTTTTGCGACAAGGTCGCGGGACGTCTTTACACTTGCATGTAAAAACCCATTGACCTTGCCTTATCGTTTTCAAGTATTTTTGCCTCAAGTAGATATTTTGTTTGCAACAATATGACAGGCCTAAATTTTCTTGCGAAAATAAAGCCCCATGACATTGTCGTCTTTGCGACGAAATCGCAGACGTCCGCACACTTTCATGTACGACACCCATTGATCTCGCCTTACCCTCGCGTTAGTATTGTTGCCTCTTCAGGATCATTGCACAAATATGACAAGCCTAAGTTTCCTTGCGAAAACAGAGCCTCATGACATTTGCGTCTATTTTGACACTCTCCCTAATGGAGGGTGTCGCCTTATCATCTCCCCGATTGCCCCTTCAAGGAGGCGTACATCGGCCATACAAGGCTAGCTCCTCCCATCCGGTCTTAACAACAACCAGCTTGTTTTCGCAGCCTCTTATCCCTTATACCTATAGGGTTTATGGTTACAAGGCTGCACCCTAAGTGGAGTTTTCTTCGGGCGAGTGCAAAGATGCGCCAAGACTTGTCAAGAGTGGTAAGGAAGTTCCATGCTCCCCGCACTCTTGACTCAACCGTACCTCGGCGCCTTGATCATATGTCGACTCCTTGGAAGAGACCCTCGGTCGCCCAACCAGTATAACCTTATATATATAGTTGGGAATCCAAGGTACCTCTCCCTGATAGGCTTTCATGGGCCCCAAGTCTACATGACCCGGTTCCGTGGGCGGTGTAACCTTTTCCCCGAGCCATGTTAAGAGATACCCCTTATATGACGCACTTTAGGTCTTACATTTGCCTCTTACGAAAATATCATTCGCGAACTAGGGTGTACGCCATAAAGGTTCGTCCCATTCATTTACTCATTCAATCATTTAATTGCTTCAATCATTCTTAATTGCTTCTTGACATTCATCATTTAGTTGTTTCAATCATTCAATCATTCATATTTAATTGCTTGCTTCAATCATTCAATCATTCTTATTTAATTGCTTTTCGACATTTATCTTTGCGAAGCCTTCGCAAAATTCCCTCTTTTGACATTTAGATTCTCGCACACTCCTTTTTGTTTGCAAACATTCTCGCGAATCAACTCTTCTTTATCTTGCCTTATATATCTTTGTCGATTATTTACTTCTTATGCCTTTTACTCATTGCGTCTTTGCCTCATCGATATCCCAGTCCTTGAAGTGCTCCTTTCCATCATAACAATTGTTTACTCCACGCACTCACTTGCGATTCTTCGCGATGTTTCTTCATTTCTTATCTCTATGACATCCACCATCAGCTTCTCTTTTCTCTGTTCATCTTTCACATTCTGTTTCCAACCTTTCCTTTTGGCATTTCTTTCTTCGCAACTTTCTACATCAACCTCGTAACACTTCTTTCCTTCCTCCCAATCTCCTTTTATAATTCCAATACCATTTGGATGAGGTAATTTTATACACTGATGGTATGTTGACGCTACTCCCAAGATTTCGTGCAGCCACGGCCGCCCAATCAATGCATTATAAGGAGATTCCACGTCCACCACACAGAATAAAATATCAGCTGACAATCCTTGTAAAGGTATTCTCATGTGAACCTCTCCTTTAGGTTTGTTCGCTGTGCCGTTAAAACCATATATTTTATATGTTGAGGGAATCAGATTTTCATCCACTCCTCCCATAGTCTTATAAGTGTGGTAGAAAAGAATATTCACCGAACTTCCAGTATCGATTAGGATTCTGTTAATCGCCCAACAACTTTCTGCTTCATCATCTTCTCCATCAACTGGTTTTGGATTAATGTCCAATCTTACCACCAGGGCTATCATGTACTTCTCTTCCTTTGGGTACTTCATCTGCAGAAAGAAATAATCTCGCAATCGCCACTTTTTCAATTGCGACGTTCTCGCCGATTCATCCTCGCATATACTCTATCGAGCACGTTATCGTGAAAATCTTCAATTGTACGATATGAATGAACGATAGAATTGCAAAATAGATTTTTGGCCTTTGTTCCCACTTCTATCACAAATGCCTCTTTTCCCTTTTTTGTAACTGTTCTTTGCATTTTTGTTGTTGATGCTGTTAGTACTTTCTTTACTTTCTCTTCATCTTTTAGAAAATGATTCAACTTCCCCAGATCAATCATTCTCGAGAATGATTCTCTTTATGTTTCTCGCAGTCATTTGTTAAATGCCCATGAAAGCGGTGGTAAGAACAATACTCATGACTCCTGTCACCCTGGTGGTTCACTCCCTACATTCCATGGTCTTGGTATATCTTCCATTACAAGTATAGCTTCCCAAATCTTTTCCACACTAGCATTTAGTGGTGGCATTTTGATCTCTTCCCATACCACTCTGCGTCTTCTCTCGCTCTCCATGATTATTCTCGCCTTCGTCCTCCATAAGTTTCTTGCATATGATCTAATCTCTCGAATTTTATTGTTGTTGCCGCGATTGTAATAGTTCCTTTCTCTCTCAAACTCCTCCCGATCTCGGCTTCCCATAGCCACTATTTTCTGCTGTCCTTCATCAACTCTTTTTTCCGATTGCCCTTGCGAAGTGCTCGCCACTGTGTTTAAGAATTTCGGTAACAAACTTGCATTCGCAGATTCGAACTTGTATTCGCAATGGATAAGATTCCATTTCATTTTGTCTTTCTTCTAAGGCAATATATTCTTCTGGAGTTCTCGCAATTCAGCCATCGTAATCGTATTTTTAATTCTAAAAATCAATGTATAACAAACCTGGTTGCGAATAGAGCATTTACAAATGATAAAATGAGATATCTTTCTTCTACCCTTCCAATGGTTTCACGCATTGTCCTCCATCTCATTGTCGATGTCTTAAACTCTCGCCAACTCTTTGTTTTAGTCCAAATACGTCCTCAATTCCCTGGTCGCGAGGAATTGTTACTTATATACGCTCCCAAGAAAGTAGCTTGTAAATGGTTGAATGACGAGATTGTGTTTCGGGTAACCCTTCAAACCATTTCGATTGCTTCTCCCACTAAGCTTGATGCAAAGTATTTCCACAATATGGCATCATGATTCTCCCATTGCAACATACATCTCATATAAGCCTTGATGTGTTGTATCGCACGTGTTGTTCCATCAAAAATGTTGGTTAACACAGGTAGATTGCACTTAGAGGTATTCCTCCCATTTGTACTTCTAGTGTAAAAGGGTTCTTCGCAGACTTTCTCGCGATGGCTTCATCCAATTGTCTTCTTCCTCCTTCCTTTCTACTATTCATCAACTCTCTCATCTCTCGCTAGTTCTTTCAAGATTTGTCGATTTGCCTCAGAACTTTGTTCTCGCCGGGTCTTTTTAGCTCGCTTCTCTCCTCCTGCGCTCATGCCTTTTGACCTTCTTGTTCGTTATTTTCTTCTCTCCTTTCCCTGCGACTTTCTCCTTCATCTCTTTCATCAATTCGCATACCATTATACCTATTATTCTCTCTTCCGGGCTGCCTATCGGCTCCCTCTGTATCCTCTCGTATTCTTCATTAATATTTCTATTGACACGATTTTGTTCTTCTCTCCTTTCTCGGTTGTCGTGATTATTCTCGCCGGATTGCTTCTTCCAATTCTCGATTCTCCACTTCGCTCTTGCTCTCTCCCTCTCGCGAGCTAAGCGTGCTTGTTCAATATAATGTCTCTCAATGTCATCCTCAATCTCCTTTTGCCTTCTCGGTGCTTCTCTTCCATGCAATATTACTCTTCCTTCAACGATGGATCATTCGTCCCCGAAATCGCCTAATTCCTTGATTTTCCTCATTCTCGCTCTTCTTGAAATTCTCGGGATGTGGAACATAACGATCTTCTCTGTTTCCTCTCTTCTTTCATGATGTTCGAACTTGGACTTTGTGTTTCTCGTTGGTTTTCTACCTCGGCATTTTCTCGTTGGTAAGACTCTCCTTCTTTCTTCCCTAGTTGATCTTGAACTCGATCTCGCAATGCTTCTCGAACTTCTACTTTGCAATCTCATATTCTCCATCCTTAATTCATGATTCTGTCTTGTCAAATTTGCTCGCTCTTCTGCCTCTAGTCGCCTCTCTTCATGTATCGTTTGTCTCAATGTTTCCAATGCTGTGATTTCTTCATTTCCTGGATTCATTTCCCCATTCATTCTTTGATCTCCTTCTCCTTGTCCATTGTTTACCAATTGTTGCTCTTCTTCCCTTTCATCCTCAGAATCCGTCCTCCAAGTGTGCACACTTACTCTATCGTAATCCACAGTTTCATTTGCTATCGGTGGAATTAAAGCTTGGACATGATTCTCTTCATCATTCCTCATATTCATCCTTGACGATTCTCCTCTTTCATTTCTCCTTTCTCCAAGCCAAGTCTTCCACTTCTTCACCGGTTGTTCAAGTACATTTCTTCTTCTAGCCATTTCTCTTTTAGTAAATTTTTTGAAAATTATCTCAAATTTCTTTCTTGTTAATTCTCTTCTTTGAATGTTTGTTCAAAGCTGTTTAACGCCAATATGTAGTTGCAGGAAATCCTACAATACACCCCTCACTATAATTCACTTAACTAATTCATTGAAAGGTGAATAACCAAGAATGTTTATTAATTATCTTCTTCAAGTTTACACAAGAAAACAGAATTGTACTTAAGAAATAACAATCACTCTCCAAGTTTCTCTCTCCTAATGACTTATTTTTCAATTCCCCAAGCCTCTCCCTACAACAGACTTACTCATCTCTTTATATAGGGCAAGTACATAGTGAATGACAAACTAAGCCATCCTTTATTTTCGGGAGTATCTCGCGAAGTGTCGCGAATGTACAAGTATTCATACTCGCGACACTTCTTTAACCCTCGCCAGACTTCACATCTTCCTGTCGTCATCCAATGCGTCATTCCTTTTGATTCCTTGCGACTCCTTCGCAGTACTGTTGTTTATTATCCTCGCGAGTTTTGTACGTTGCGATATAATGATCCTACAAGATATTCCGCAGATGGTTGAATCAGCAGCAGGAAATGAAAGGATATCCTCTCTTGATGGATATAAGGGATACAATCAAATTCCTCTCGCTGAAGAAGACCAAGAGCATACTGCCTTTTTCGCTCCAATAGGATTATACTTGTTACACAAAAATGCCATTTGGTCTCGCGAAATGCTTTGGTGCAACGTATCAAAGGATGGTAGAGAAAGTGTTCGAACAATGGATACATAAAACACTAGAGGTATACGTGGATGACATGTTAATAAAAAGCAAAGAAGCAAAAGATCATGTTCAAAGGAAATTTTTGAACGAGATTTGAAGGAACAAATTATTTCAACATCAAAGTAAATCAAAAATGTACCTTTGGGGTGGCATAAAATTTTTAGGATACATTGTGTCAAAAGAAGACTGAATACAAGTTGATCAGAAAGTACAAACAATTCGCGATAGCTGCAGACACCGACAACATTGTGAAAGATGTGCAAAGTTAAATGGACTATTAGCTTCGCTAGGAAGATTCATCGAGATTTGAAGGAAATTTTTGAACAAATGAGATATTTCAACATCAAAGTAAATCGAGAAAAATGTACCTTTGGGGTGGCATCTGGAAAATTTTAGGATACATTGTGTCAAAAGAAGGAATACAAGTTGATCCTAAATGAGAGAATGAGGTATCGAGAAAGTACAAGCAATTTAGAATGCGATATGCCGACACCAGCAATAAATTTACCTCGCAAAAAGATGTGCAAAAGTTAAATGGACTATTAGCTTCGCTAGGAAGATTCATCTCGCGATCATCGATAAGTGCAAGCATTTTTTCAACATACTTAAAAAGGGAGCGAAATTTAGATGGATGATGAATGTGAAAAGGCGTTACAAGGAATAAAAGAACATCTAATGGATATATCAATCTTACAAAAAGCAAGAGCTTGGGAAGAATTACTAATTTACCTCGCGACAACCTCGCATGCACTAAGTGCGATTCATCGCGCCGCCATGCTATTGCTAATGGACGCAGTGTCAAAAACATTCAATGCAAAAGAAAAATTATTCAAAAATTGAAAAATTAATTTTGGCATTAGTTTACGCAACGTTTAAACTTCGATCTACTTGAAGCACACACGGTAAAGGTAATGACAAAATTACCAATTGAGTCAAGAATGAAAAATTCAAAAAGGTCAGGAAGGGTTGAAAGATGGAATGCTCAAGTAAGTCATTGCAAACTCAAATATGAAGTGTTATCATCACCCAAATCACAAGTTATTGCAGACTTTTTAGCAGAATTTCCATTGGAAGAGGATGAAGCAGTGGAAGAAATGATGGATATAGAAGAAGAACATGGAAATCCAAGGGATTTATTAACTGAGCCAAACATATGGGAAATATTGGTAGATGGATCGTCAAATGGAGAAGGTAACGGAATTGGGATCATTATAATTTCGCCAGAAGGCAATAAAATAGCTTTTTCTTTCAGATTGGAATTTGCATCTACCAACAATGAAACAGAGTATGAAGCTATAATACATGCTTTGCGATTTGCAATAGAGATGAAGTTGGAGAATGTAAGAATCACCAAGTGATTCCCAGTTAGCTATTCGCCGATAAAAGAAGAATATACTACAAATGAACCATCCATGAAAAAATACAAAAACTTGTTGAAGAATTATCTGCGAAGATACCAAAAATAAAATGGAGACACATATCAAGAAGAGACAATAGACTTGCGGATGCTTTTGCTTTTATATCAAGTATGATGACGAGATCCATCTCATGAGATGCATAAAAATACGTATAACTTCTATCACCATCAATCAACAAAGAGGAAGAGGAAGAAGCGAATAATGCTCATAGAAGATGAAACACAAAGACCCCATTGCGAGGATTGGAGGACAGAACTTCATGCTTATATAATGAAAGGAGAAACACCAGGAAATAGATTAGAGATGCACAAATTAAAAAGACGTGCAACAAATTATGAATTAAGAGACGGGGTATTGTACCGAATATCCTTTAATGGACCCTCGCTTAGATGTTTAACACGAAAAGAAGGAGAAGCAGTGTTAAAAATGTTACACAGTGGGGATGCTGGCAATCATAGTGGCGGAAGGTCTTTAGCACATAAGGCAAAAATGCAAGGCTATTATTGGCCATATATACATGAAGATGCGAAACAAATTTCAAGATGTTGCGAAGATTGTCAAAGGCACGGAAAGAAAATACATGCACCTGGACAGAGGATTAGATAATACATGCACCATTAACCTCTTCAACAAGTGTATGGCCTTTTGGAAAGTGGGGATTAGATATTGTAGGACCATTTTTACCAGGTACAGGGCAGAGGAGATATCTGATTGTCGCTACAGATTATTTCACAAAGTGGGCGCGAAGTAAAAGCGGTACAACACATTCGCGATAAAGATATTTTTACTTTCATATTCGAAACATAATATGCAGATTTGGAATTCCAGCACAGTTGGTATCTGACAATGGGAAACAGTTTGAGGGACAAAATATAGAATTTCTGCTTAATGCATTTCAAATAAAATGTGGGAAGTCAACTCCTTTATACCCGCAGGCCAATGGACAAGCGGAAGCAACAAATAAAACAATCGCAGATATACTAAAGAAGAAGTTAGAAGGACATAATAGGGCATGGTGTGAACAAGTATATAATGCAGTATGGGCTTACAATACAACAAGGCGAGAAGCTACGGGAATGTCACCATTTTGTCTAACCTATGGAGTTGAAGCTGTACTTCCGACAGAAGTTATTATTCCAACAACAAAGAGAGAAGCTTGGGAGAAAAATCTTAGTGCGGGTAACATTTTGGTTAAATTATATGAATTAGAAGAAAAGAGAGAAAGAACACTACAGCATATGGAGAATTATCAGCGAAGATTGGCCAGAGAATATAACAAACGTGTCAAGACTCGCGAATTTCAACCAGGTGATATGGTATTGCGAGAAACACCAATATATCAAATAGAAAGTGGTGGCAAGTTGGCAAAAAGTGGGATGGACCTTATATCATCAAGGAGATAGTTGGAACAGGGGCATATAGGTTAATGGATCCCAAGGCAAAGATGTGGGCCAAAGATTGAATAGACCAGTGGAATAGATTATATCTCAAGAAATATTATCCATAGAAGATGGAAGGGAAATAATAGGTTGCGAAATATTGAATGGATGAAATGAAATGAATTCATATGAAAAGTTCTTGCGACAGATTGATTGCAAAATTGCATAAAATAAAGAAGGAATGTGCGAATATCAAGTAAATAAAATAACAAGAGATAATAAAAAATAAATGATTGAACGAATTGAAAGAAATGAAAGAATGAGTGAATGGGACGAACCTTTATGGCGTACACCCTAGTTCGCGAATGATATTTCGTAAGAGGCAAATGTAAGACCTAAAGTGCGTCATATAAGGGGGTATCTCTTGACATGGCTCAGGGAAAAGGTTACACCGCCCCGGAACCCGAGTCATGAAAATTTGGGGTCAATAAAGCCCATCCGGGGGAGATACCTTGGATTTCCAACTATATATATAAGGTTATACCCTGGTTGGACGACCGAGGGTCTCTTCCAAGGATTCAGTGTATGACCAAGGCGCCGAGGTACACGGTTGAGCCAAGAGTGCCTGGGGCATTTGAAGTGTCTCGGCCATTCTTGGCAAGTCTTGGCACATCTTTGCACTCGGCCCGAAGAAAACTCCACTTAGGGTGCAGTCTCGTAACCATAAGCCCTATAGGTATAAGGGATAAGAGGCTGCGAAAACAACTGTTGTTGTTAAGACCGGATGGGAGGAGCTAGTCTTGTATGGCCGATGTACGCCTCCTTGAAGGGGCAACCAGGGGAGATGATAAGGGCGGCACCCTCCATTAGGGAGCTGATAAGTGTCTTAAGACGCAAATGTCATGAGGCTCTATTTTCGCAAGAAAATTTAGGCTTGTCATATTTGTGCGATGATCCTGAAGAGGCAATAATACTAACGCGAGGGTAAGACGAGATCAATAGGTCTTTACATGAAAGTGTAAAGACGTCCTGCGATTTCGTCGCAAGATGGCAATGTCATGGGGCTTTACATTCGCAAGAACATTTAGGCCTATCATATTGTCACAAGAGAAATATCCTGCAGAGGCAAAAATACTAAAGAAATGATAAGACAAGATCAATGGGTCGTTACATGAAAGTGTAAGGACGTCCTGCGATTTTGTCGTAAGACGGCAATGTCATGGAGCTTTATGTTCGCAAGAATATTTAGGCCTTTCATATTGACGCAAAAATGAGGGGTGGCAAAATAAGACATTTAACTAGGAAGGCAAAATAAGACCACACAAAACAACGATAAGGCAAGATCAATGGGTCATTACATGAAAATGTAAAGACGTCCTGCGATCTTGTCGCAATGATGAATTTCAACATAAATAAAGATAATGGAAAACAAAATAGCAATTATTAAATACCAAAAATTATACTCATTGAAAGAAAGAGTAGTAATAAGCAGATGAACACATCAAAAAGATGATTGAAGTACATAAAGAAGTAACAGTACAAGATGAAAGATTACAAGATAAAGTCAATTCTCAAATATCAGTTTTTCACCGAAGGAGATACTTTGGACTTTCTTCAGCAACTTTATCCATATTTTCGCCAGTTATTATATTTCCACCAGATCCTCCCTCACCCAGATCATCATTGACAATTTTACTAGGAGGGGTTGTCTCTTCATTTGCGATCTCTTCGCCACTATTGCAGTCAAAATCGCCGTTAGGAGAATTAGGAACTTCATCATCACTTACTTCCAGAGGTTCGACACATACAGGATCAAGAGATTTAGATAGTAGAACATCATTCACAAGAACTTCGGCCTTAAGATGAAATTGACGAAGGAGTGCTTTCGATGATTTCTACTCTCTATATCTTTACAAATGACATATAATCGAATCTTCTTTCTCGCACGATCGCGAGAGCGAGCAAGGGAAGCAGTGAGTATTCCATTTTCTTTGCGAATTTTTGAATAGTCAGACTTTAGAGTGGCAATAGAAGAATGAAGATTTTTCTCAGCACCTAAACAAATGCACTGCGCGGTGAGTGCTTGTAGATTCGGAAATCAATCTGTGCAAGTCCGGCCTAAACCAAGAAATGGCCGTTCCAGACTTGTTTCGGTCACAAATTGAAGGAGATGGGGTTGATCTTAGGGAGGGAAGCGAATAAGGTGTTGAGATTGTGAAGGTGTTGGCTTGCTTTTACTTGTAACAGAAAGGTGAGCAGGCTTACGATTGATGCAAGCAGGCTCTGGTTTGTGTTGTTTTTCTTCTGTCTGGAGAATAGGGAAGAGAACCTATTTATACAAGTCATTTGAGCCTTATTCACGTCTCTCGTGGGAAGTGGAGGAAGTGGAGTGATGGAGTAGTGGAGGTGTGTGTTGGTGTTACACGACCGGTCTTGCCCACTTCTCCCCGTCTCTCTAACCGTCCATGACTTCCTAACACGTTCTTGTGATGGCGCGTTGCACGCCGCACGCCGTAAACCCGCCGCACCAATACCCCGCATGTATCCCCGATTTGTGACATGATTGATATGCTGAATGTGTGGATCGTGGGACCCACAAAAGGTAGCATGTAATGCTAAATTGAATAATTGCGTTATTCAGGAAGTTGATACTTGTGAAGTATCATGTGTATTTTATGCAAGAACTGCATCATGGTGTGGTAGAGTGATGGGTGGTGATTACCATGATGCCTCACTGACCAATTAACTCTTGACCAGGGTTGTATAACCAAGCCGGTGAAGTTGGACGGACGAGATGATCTTTGAGACACTCATCTGCGACCGTTGATGGAATTAGGGTTTTGAAGAGGTGCGCAGGAATCATTCTTCAGCTTGGTCGAATCCAAGCTTGGGAGACGATTTTGGCCAGGCCGATCGTATATGCGTGTAGACGGCATGACGGTGCAGGCACCCATACCCCATTACCTTACGAAAGTATGATCTGGGCCACTCAATTCGTCCGGTGAAGTTGAGTGGTCGAGATCAATTTGTGACAGAAAACTAGTGCCGCAAGAGCCGCACATCACGCCATCTTCAGGCGCGCGTTCCAAGACAACCAATTCTTGGTCGGTCTTGGCCGATCGGTCTGGGAGTGTAGGTGGTAGGCTGGTGTTCACGCCTATACTGATCGTCCCATGAAAACGTGACCTAAGCCACTCAAATCGTCCTATGAAGTTGAGTGGTCGAGATCGGGGCTTGCAATTTGGGAAGTGTGACCACGCAAGTTTGGACGCGCGTTTTGGGATAGCCAGCATGATATGCCTTGGCTGATCGTGTGAGGGGATAGACGGGCCCACGGCGGTCATGCCGGGTATGACCGGACTCGCTTAATCTAACTGGGACCCTCCATTCGTGCCGAGAAGATGGACGCTCGTGATGCTCGAAACCCTAATTTTGGCTTTCACGGCCGTGGTCATGCTCGTTCGGGCGCACGACTGGGATGACCAACCATGGTTGGTCCCGACCGATTGGTCGGAGTATGTAGGCGGGCCCTCGGTGATTGTGTTGACATGCTCTGGGCCCTTTGAATCTACATCTACACCCTCCATCTATACCTGCGAAGATGGATGGTTGAGACCTGCTTTTGCGACACATGTAATATGCCGCAAACCCTAATTTAGGGTTTTCCGTCCATACCGCTCTGGTTTGGACGTTTTGGCAAGCTATGCCAATCTTTTGGGGAGGCCGACCATGCGGGGTTCGCGTTGGTTCGACAGTGAATATTCCATACCTGCTTGGTGGTTATGGAATTGATCTGGGCCATCCAATCATGCTGGTGAAGTTGGATGAGCGAGATCATATCCAGACTGATACGGATAGTCCGGATGCTCAATCGGGCTAGTATAACACATCGAGAGTTCTCAATCGGGCTAGTATAACACACCGAGAGTTGCAGCCTGTACGGGTATTTCGTACATGCTTTCATTATAATGCTTGGAGGTTCGTGTTGCTCTGCTGAGAGCAACACTCAGTTGTCATGCCGCACTGATAATGAGTACAAGAAATACAAGGCTGCTCACGCATTAATTAATAATGCTGCTATAAATTCACAGGGTATATGGGATTGTTGCTACATGCTCCAACCTGGATGAATTTCATGTATTTAATTCACAGAATGGGATTGTTGCCACATGCTCCATTCTAAGGTGAATTAGTAAAGTGAAGAAGTATTCAACACTTATTAATGGCTTTATCTTTTACAAGATGTTAGCGCATAATTTTCTGGTTTTTAAAATTTTAACCTTAAATGAAAATCCACCATCAACATTAAGTCCCCTGCCTAGCACGTAATGGTTACACCATTGTGGGGTAGGCATGAGATGGTGACAGTTAAAGACAAAGCTTATGAGACAAAGTTAGATGTTACCAGGAGAGACGGTCATCCTGTCCTTGGAGCATGTCACGTTCAAGAGGCGTCCAGGCGAGTGTTCCCCTAACATGATGTCGTTCTTGCCTGCTTCGACGGACTTTTACACCTGTTTCGTTCGTGGGGCTACTGCACCTGCTTGATCGAACGTGGGCTTGATGTGCTGTTTTGGTTAATCGTGGCTCCACAAGCGTCGCTTGATCGAACGTGGGACCCGATGTAAGCATGCTTGATTCGAACATGGGCAGATGTGCATGCTTCGATCAAATGCGGGACCACCGTATACATGTTTCAAACGTCGGCCATGTCCTGTGCCTACTTTGACCGTACGGTTGATGTACTTGCTCGAGTGTCATCTTGCTACTTCGACCAAATACCGACCCATCTAGCTTGACTAAACACCGGACTTGATGCTTTGACCAAACACCGGCCTTGCTGTTTGCTTCGCTCGAATGTGGGACCCGATGTGAGCATACTTTTTTTTAAAAATGAACCTTGTGTGCTCAAATATAAATGTGGGTCCTGCAGGAAGCGTTGAAGCAGCTTCTGGAGAAGGCCCGGGAGAGCGTTGAAGTGTTGGAGCTAAAACGCCTTTTTCAGGAGAGAGAGCTTTGATTGGGGACGGCTGTGTCTGCTTCGACCAATCTAGGGCTGGGATCAAGCGGAACCCGTCGTGTGCCTGACTGAATGTCGACCCCGTGTTTCGACTGAAAACCGGCCCTGCTGCATGCGCCTGTTTTATTCGAATACCAGCCTTGTGACTTTGATCAATACCAGACTTGAAACTTGAGCAATACCGGACTTGTGACTTGATCAACACCAGACTTGAAACTTGAGCAATACCGGACTTGTGACTTGATCAACACCGGACTTGAAACTTGATCAACACCGGACTTGAAACTTGATCAACACCGGACTTATGACTTGATCAACACCGGTGTTTGGACCCAATACCAGCCTTGTGTACTCCAACGTGAATGTGTGTTCTGTCATGTGTGACTACACATCTCATGCGTTTTTATACAAGTACTGACTCATGTATTTTATTGTATAATGAAGAAAAGAACTCATGTTGAGATGTCTTCTGGGGATAATGCTGGTGCCGAGTCAAGAGGTGTTGACAACTTCGAGGATATGCCGAACATTGATGATGAGTTGTTCACCGTGCCCTTTCAACTATATAAAAATATCCGTTCCACAAGATAACCCTTCTCCTATCGACTTCAAGGTTTTTTATGCTCCGCTGGGACCTCATGAAGGATGGATGAGAGCAATGAGTACATCACAGATAACTTGACCAGAGCGCAGATTATTGATGCAGCTTGAGTGTTGAAACGACTCGAGAGGATGTTAAAGTGGTTTCTGGTGCGAACGTTGAGGTGGATCCTGGAGAGAGTGTTGAAGAAGGATTCTGAAGCGAACGTGGGTCCCGGAGAGAGCGTTGAGGCGGCTCTTGAATAGACCATTGAAGCAGCTTCTGCTAGAGGAAGCGTTGAAGTGTTTCCCTCTTCAGTTTGATTTACCCTTGTGAATTCCATGCTTCTTGACTAACCATCTCTCTCATGTTGAAGAATTCCTTGACTGACGGTGAAGGAACTTCATGCTGAGCCTCAGTCCCCAAGTGTGGTTTACATGGTCTGTTCGTAATGGTTGTTGTCGAGCCAGATATGGAATATCTTGGACATTGTTTCATCATTGTGGGAGTCGTGCATGTGGTACTGGAGTTGGAGTTGGCGGACGCGCAGGATGTTGTATCTCGGTAGTTTTCCTCTTGGTGCTTCAGGAAACTGCTTGCAGAAGGCTGAAGGTTGTATCGCCTGTTGGTGAGATATATGCCCCTACGAACATTATGAGGCTCTTCATTACCGGTAGGCCTGGTTCTTTCTATCAGGTCATATGTTATTGTAGATGAGCGCTCAAGAGCTCCAGAGGATGACCAAAAGCGCGGATTCTCCAACATAGCATGATAGACATGTACCATTGTCTGATAAAATGACTCGCCCGGATCTTGCTCGATATGACGCGTGGACATCGTTATCTTCTTGAGGCTGCTCCTTTGAGGTATCGTCTCCAGTGGAAGACTGCCGTCATAGAGCGTTGATACGTTCCACCGGTATTCTTTAAACCAAATGGAAGTATGGTATAATAAAAATTTCCGAGAGGAGTTCGAAAAGCTATCTTACTTGCATCATGCTCGTACATCCTCATCTGGTTGTAGCCGCTACATCCATCCATGGAGGAGAACATGCCGTGTTCGCTGGTTGAATCTACTAACATGTCGATGTTAGGTAAAGGAGGATCGTTTTGGAGCAAAGACTGTTCAAGTCTCTCAAGTCTATGCAACACCCGATATGAACTACAAATCGTTTAACCGACTTGGATCCGGGTATGACATGTAGATGATGGGTGACCAATTTTCATCTAAATCCGGCATTTCTTCATATCTCCAAGCGAATATGTCTTGGTACTCTTTGAGAAGTTCCACGAGCTTCGTGCGTTTATCCGTACTCAAGGTTGAGCCGATGGAGATAGGCCTAGGAGATTCCCCAACGATTTCAATCTCATCGCCAGGTGGAGTTGATGCCCTCTTGCAGCTGTTGTGGAGCATCTAGCACTTGCTCTTGTGGTTCGTTCTTTGTTGTAGGATTCCATTAGGTGGAGAGACCGGGTAATGGTCTCCCCGCTAATTGATAATGGCGAGTGTCGGTATACCGTTTCCCTTTCTCGGTCACGACTCGCCATAAAAGTTCGTTCCCCTCTTCGTGTGAACGTGGGTCGTGGCTTCACTGAATGGAGAAGAATGCTTCGTCACAAAGATGCATCGTGGGTACTAGCCCTCAATGATGCAAGCCGGTCTTCTTCCTGAATTGACGCCCACGTAGGGAGTGGGATGCAACGAACTTGTCTGATTCTTTCGGCGGAGCTTCTCCCGTATGTGCTGGTTTGGTTTCCCTCGAAGTCCGTCATTGTGGTAGTCTTCCGTACGACCTTGCCTGGGAAAACCTTGGATGTCCTGAGAGTCTTGAGAGTAATCACATTCGAAGATGCTCCTGTGTAGATAAGGTCCGTCTTGAACTCTGAATCCTTGATGCGTGCGGTGACATGTAGGGCACAGTCGTGACCTTCCTCAGGTTGGTTTCAGCAAAACGTCTCCGCGCGCTGATTGTGAAAGTTCGCATAAACTTTCCACTAGAGAAACCGCTTCCCGATCCACCGGCCTCTGGTTCATAGTGAAACTATTGACTTGAGGAGGATAGTTGTGACGATCAGTCCCCAGTGTAGGAGTCTCCATGATAGGACCGCTCATATATGATGTCGCTTCTTTGATCAGGTTCATGGAGGTCCGCACCGCTGAAGTACCTTCTCCGGTGCGTTGAATGCGTTCCTTTTTTGCTCTAGGGGCCGTCGCGGCTCTGGTGGCAATCGATCAGTTAATGTCTTAAGAAAAGTGAGTACCTCTTTCTGAGTTGCGGCCATATCCGTTTGAGTCTTAGCAAGAACTTCCTGCTTCTCCATCAAGTCTGCAATAGTAATGGGGATGGTACTCCTCTCGTCCCTCCGTCTCCTCGTCCTGATGAAGGAGTGGAAGTTGTTGCTCTGGTGACTACCAGAGGTGTTACACTTGATGAGATGCCGGGATTTGCGCTGCTCTCCGCTCGTGATGGGAGGTGTTACACTTACTGAACATCTCCTCGCCTGAACCGGTGGTAGAACCGACGGCTCCATAAGATATATTGACCACGGTAGCTCCACCGACAGTACATCGACACCGGGAGTGTTATCCACACTAGCTCCATCGGAATTGATTGCTTTGATCCGGACCCGAGTTCTACCATCTTGAAATGGATTGATGATTGAATTGGCCCTAAGATCTACCCTTTTTGAAATTGATAAAATTGAATCGGATTTGAAGAAATTGACTTTACAACCGAGAGATTAACCTCCCACTGTGGTCGCCAATTTTTTATGGGTGAAAACTATTCCTGCCGGATTTGGTAATTTGGGGTGTGTGGATGAGGAATGAATCTAAACCCTAAACAAATGCACTCATGGTGAGTGCTTGTAGATTCTGGAAATCAATCTGTGCAAGTCCTACCTAAACCAAGAAATGGCCGTTCCGGACTTGTTTCGGTCACAAAGTGAAGGAGATGGGGTTGATCTTAGGGAGGGAAGCGAAGAAGGTGTTGAGATTGTGAAGGTGTTGGCTTGCTTTGACTTGTAACAGAAAGGTGAGCAGGCTTACGATTGATGCAAGCAGGCTCTGGGTGTTTGAATACGTTTTTTATTAACACTTGGTTTCTGTCTCGTCTGGACTTGTGTTGTTTTTCTTCTGTCTGGAGAATAGGGAGGAAAACCTATTTATACAAGTCATTTGAGCCTTATTCACGTCTCTCGTGGGAAGTGGAGGAAGTGGAGTGATAAAGTAGTTGAGGTGTGTGTTGGTGTTACACGACCAGTCTTGCCCACTTCTCCTGTCATCTCTAAGTGGAGGATCTGGGCCACTCAATTCATCCGGTGAAGTTGAGTGGTCGAGATCAATTTGTGACAGAAAACTAGTGCCGCAAGAGCTTCACATCACGCCATCTTCAGGCGCGCGTTCCAAGAAAAACTATTCTTGGTCAGTCTTGGTCGATCGGTCTGCAGTGTAGGTGGTAGGATGGTGTTCACGCCTATACCTGACTGTCCCATGAAAACGTGATCTAAGCCACTCAAATCGTCCGGTGAAGTTGAGTGGTCGAGATCGATTTGCAATTTGGGAAGTGTGACCACGCAAGTTTGGACGCGTTTTTTGGGATAGCCGTGCATGATATGCCTTGGCTGATCAGTGAGGGGATAGACGGGCCCACGGCGGTCATGCTTTGGTATGACCGGACTCGCTAATCTAACTGGGACCCTCCATTCGTGCGGAGAAGATGGACGCTCGTGATGCTCGAAACCCTAATTTTGGCTTTCACGGCCGTGCGTCATGCTCTGTTCGGGCACGAATGGGATGACCAACCATGGTTGGGCCCGACCGATTGGTCGTATGTGGCGGCCCCTCGATTGTGTTGACATGCTCGGGGCCCTTTGAATCTACATCTACACCCTCCATCTATACCGCGAAGATGGATGGTTGAGACTGTTTTGCGACACATGTAATATGCCACAAACCCTAATTTAGGGTTTTCCGTCCATACCGCTCCTGGTTTGGACATTTTGGCAAGCTATGCCAATATTTTGGGAGGCCGACCATGCGGGGTCCGCGTTGGTTCGACAGTGAATATTCCATACCTGCTTGGGGGTTATGGAATTGATCTGGGCCATCCAATCATGCTGGTGAAGTTGGTTGAGCGAGATCATATCCAGACTGATACGGATAGTCCGGATGCTCAATCGGGCTAGTATAACATACCGAGAGTTCTCAATCGGGCTAGTATAACACACCGAGAGTTGCAGCCTGTACGGGTATTTCGTACATGCTTTCATTATAATGCTTGGAGGTTCGTGTTGATCTGACAGAGCAACACTTGGTCGTCATGCCGCACTGATAATGAGTACAGGAAATACAAGGTCGCTCACGCATTAATTAATAATGCTTTGCTATAAATTCACGGGGTATATGGGATTGTTGCTACATGCTCCAACCTGGATGAATTTTATGTATTTAATTCACAGAATGGGATTGTTGCCACATGCTCCATTCTAAGGTGAATTAGTAAAGTGAAGAAGTATTCAACACTTATTAATGGCTTTATCTTTTACAAGATGTTAGCGCATAATTTTCTGGTTTTTACAATTTTAACCTTAAATGAAAATCCACCATCAACAGTATCTTATATGTGCTTTTGAGTTTTATAGGTGTTTTGGAGTCATATGACGTAAAAGGAAAAGAAATTGGGGCTCATGACATCAATCAGCAACATTGGATGTTCGTGGACTCGAAGCTAGCAAGCACACAACTCTCTAAAGCATTAAAAAGAAGAATCACGCAGGAAACAAAATTGTCAGTCTTCCAAGACTGACAATTGAATGGAGACTAAGGTGGCCCTTATCCTAACACGCGGGGTGACAATAACCGTCCCACATATTTTGACCTTATTAACTAGGTCGATCACAAACTGGAGTCTTAGACTCTTAGTTACCAGTCGCGCTGCAAAGAGTGGTTCACGCCGGCAGGTTCAGTCCGATGGCTAGTTGTGATGAGATCGAGACAGAGAATTTGAGTAGTATTTGGAAACCCAATTTCAGAGGAAAATAGAGATGAGAAAAGATGGAAGAAAAGGAATCTATTGCCATCAAAACAACCTGCAATTGTTGATATTCATGGATGAGTTGTGGAGATAATAATTGGGTTTTGAGAGGTTGATGATGTATGGGATCTGAAATTAAAGATGGGTTGGATTAGGATTTGATTTTGGCTCGAGTATCAGTTGTTGTAGTTCGATGGTTGATTGAGAGCTTTGTGTTGATTGCTACATGAAGTTGCAGATGGAGAATTAGGGTTTGGTGCTGAAATGGTGCTAGTAATTCGTTCTTTCCAGTAAATGAGAAAAAAGATGGGGGTTGAGCTGATAATGTTAAGTCAGTGATGATGAAATTTAGGAAAGATGGAGTTTTAATGGGTCTGTGATGCACAAGGGTTGATTGCACAGGAATTGAAGCTGCAAGCGGATACACTGAGCTTGTGCAATGCAGAAATGGGTTCAAGAGAATGGATGTGAAAATGATGCTGCAGAAAATAGAAAAACGAGGGAAAGCTGGATGCTTGTTGCTGGTGGAAATGATCCATAGGGTATTGATTCTGTTAATGGAGCAGCTACAGTTGAGTGCCTGAGATGAAATCGTAGGATGTTGCAGTTAAGGATGGGTTTGAAATGAAGCTAAGAAGTTGAATGTATGAGCAGTTGCAGTGGTGATTCTGTGATGCAGAGAAGGAATCAGAAGTGGTTCATGGCAGTGGTATTGAGAGTGCAAATAAGCTGATTGCAGAAGGCTTGAAATGGGTTTGAATGTATGTTGTTTCTGTTAAGGTTGAAATGTCAAGAAACTAATGGCAGAGAATGGCTCGAATGGTTTGTGTATGAGACTATATGGTAATCGAGTACCGCATCGCAGTGAGCGAAGGGAACTGGATGAGAAGATTCAGAAGTAGAGCTGGTGATTATGTATGCTGCAGGAAATGAGTTTTGGTGGTGAATGTATGGGTCTGGTTCTTTGAGCAGAATGATTGCAGAGAGGTATGGCCTGAGGCAGTGAGAAGTGACAGAGTGCCTGAAGGCCCTGAACCAGAACTGCGGAGACAATGCCAAAAGTGAGCAGAATTGGTGCGGCGATGGTACTAGTTCCAGTTGCCGGATTTTGGAACCAAAAGTGGGGATTGGAAAGTTTCAGTAATCATGAAGGGGGTACGAGTCGGATGCACGATTCGGCCGTGGCATATATGAGTTTGGAGTCACGCTTTTAGGTACGTTTTCGCAAGAAGTAAGAAGTTGGGGTAGATGGTTTTTTTGAATGTATCAGCTATAGAGAAGGAGAGATGAGTTGCTGGAAGTACATATTTTCCTGGTGACGGTTTCAGATATCTCAGGTGGCCAGAGTAGTTTTCCGGTGCCGGATTCCGACGACAGTGACCGGATTCCAGTGATGACGTGAGCAGTCCGGCTACCCAGTTTTGGACCCAGAAATTCCAGAGACATATTTCTCACACATGGGCTTGGTGGACCAATTGGAGACGGTTTTGAGAAGACTTGATCTACTTTTGGAAAGAATATCCTTTTGAAATTGGAGAAGCATATAAATAGAAAAGTCTTTTTCTAAACATATATATCTCTATTAGGGAGGCTTCTACTTGTTTTCTAGGGTTTCACATGATAGTTCTTCTATGCTTTCTATGATGATTTCCAAAAACACAAGTAATTGATTTTGTTATTGGTTAAAGATGTAGTTGGATTTTGAAAACAAGTTACGATTTTTATGAATTAGTTTTCTCTCAATATTATCGTTTGATTTCTACTGCTTATTACAATTGCATGATTGACGTATTGTAATATGATTGAATGTTTGTTTAGTTAAGTCTAGATTTGATTGAACTCACAACCATATCTATAGCTATTTTAGGGTTCATCATCGAGCGATAATCTTAAATACGAGTAGCATGATATGATTATTGTAGTTGTAGGAAATCCCACACTACACCCCTCACAAGAATCCACACAATCAAATCATTTTAAGAGAACGATTATAATTTTTATTGATCAAACTCCAAAAAATGTTGCAAGATGAAAAGGAGATAAACTAAAGAATTACAACCACTCTAAACTTTCTCTCTCTTAATGACTTGCTCAACACTCGAAAAAGATCTCTCTCTCTCTAAAGTCTACTCGGCCCTTTATATAGGACATTACATAGTGGATGAAAGCTAAGTTGTCCTTTATTTTCGGATCTGGCTTGCGATATCCTCGCAAGTATATATATGCTAAATCTCGCGATACTCCTCGATTTCGCTACATATTCATATCTTTCTTGTATTTAGGTTGTCGTCATCCGTTACGTCGTTTTTAGTCCCAGCCCGCGATGTCTTTGCAGTGTGTCGTTTGTTGATTTCGCGAGAGTCTTGGTGTTGCGATATTATGATCCTACATCTTTCCTCTTCTCATGTCTTCTCTGCGAAGGAGAGAACGTCATGAGAACTAGTACTTTCAAAACGCTGCGGCCATTCATTTCTTTCCTTTAATTTTCTGCCGACAAGCTTCCGTGAATCCAAAGATAACCGCTACACGAGCTACATATTCCCCTTTTTACCGGCACATTAAATGCTAACCGGTCATCCTTTTCTTGTCTATTTAAGAAGAGATCTATCAAGGATATCTTTCTTTTCTTTTAATTCATCTTCTTCATCTCTACATTCTTTGTGAATTCTTTATTGTATGCAACTTTTTGTTGTTGTTCATCTTGTTGTAAATCTTCTCTCAAGCTATCGTTCTTATGGAGCCATCAAGGTTTGTAGATCATACTGCATGTGATCTATTTGAACTCTTCTACCGAGATTACTTTATTTGATTTTGTTCATCTCGATTGATTCCCTTATTGTTTCGTTTTAGTAAGAACGCCTCTGTTACCAAATTCACAAACAAAATCCTAAAACATCCAAGGGTTCGCAACCAAAATCCATTGCACACAAGAGAAAGCTCATGAATAGCAAGGTATTAAGAAACATTTACTCTTCTAATAACAATATTGTTGCCTCTGTTTCTTATTTAACTTGTGATTCGCAGGATGACAAAAACGTCGATAGATCCCCCAAAAGATCTCGTCGTTCTAAAAATGTTGAAACTTCTGTTCCTTTTCCTATATTTACGCTTACAACTCCTCCTGCGATATCATCGCAAGATAAATCTACTCTTTCCGTATGCGAAAATGTCACTGCTGATTTTCCTCCTATGTCTGAGTTTTCCATAGATGAAGTTCCTCATGATAATCCTGTTGTGAATGAACCCTTTTCTTCTTCTACTATCGATGCCTCTGCCTTTCCCCCAGTCATTAACCTTCATCAGATTTCATCTTCACATGACATTCCTGCGACGAAAGACGATTCAACTCTCCCCTCTTCTGTCGTCATTACTTCCTCATTCGAGTCTATCCCTCTTACTAAGGAAAATTTGGAGGGGATGGACGTGGCTTTCAAAGTTTTATCAGATATTATGAATGACGCCAAGAAGACCTCTGTCGATCCTATCAAGTCTAATGTCTACGAGATTTTGAGTAAATACTTTGGTTCTGACAGAATTTCGCAAACATCCTTAGAGCAAGAAGTTAAAATTTTGAAGAATAATCTCCAAGCCATGACTGCAAAGTGTGACATTATCCATCTTGAGAATCAAAAATTTCAAAATGTTTCACTGGATCGTGACAATCTTCACAAGAAGAACGAAGAATTAAAAGGTACAACTCCCCTCCCCTTTCTCAATTTTTTTTTTTTTTTTTAATCTTCAAGCCCTTGTTCGCCCTTCAAGCTTTGAACCAGAAGCGAAAAATGGAGATATATCAGTTGGAATCTGTTGTTGAAGAAGCTCGAATGGATAGAGACGTTTGGATGGAGCAATATAACCAATTAGATAATCTTCATACATACTTTGTTGATCAAATAGATAATCTTTCTAAAGAAAATGCTGACTTAGTTCAGAAGCAAGACTCATTAAGTAGTGAATTATCTCGCCTCTCTTACTCTTTGACTAAAGCTAATTTGGAGTTGGAAACTTTAATGATGAAAATGAACTCTTTCTCGAGAGAAGCGAGCTCTGTTAAACAAGGTGGTGATTTCCTCACAACAGCTTGATGTCTATAAAAAAATGTGTAAAGAACAAGAACAATCTCTCTGTTCGCTGAGAAGTAAACTCGAAGAAGTTACTATTGAGAGGGATAAACTTATCCAAGGTAAAATAACTTTAAGTATAAAAACAAGCCAACTCAAGGATCAATATTCCAAGTTAGAAGAATCTTACTCTTCTCTTGCGAAGGAAAACGCCTTACTTGTTTCTAACGAAAAGAGCTTGCGATCTCGACTGAAAGGTTTCGTTGGAGATAATTTTGACAGTGCCATGGATCATTTGGAGAATAGTTGTTTGGCTTTAACCCAATATCTTACCTCGCAAAAGGAAGGTAGTCATGATATTTGACTACCTTAATCAATTTGTTTTCTTGAATATTATGGTATTTTCCTTGCGAATTCAAGAAAAATCAATTATTTTCTATTCTCTTTATTTTTGCAGTAATCCGAGAAAAATCTTCACTCCTCCATTTCCACTTTGAAATCTGACTATGCCAAAATTCGCAAAGAAAATGGACTGCTCGTTGCTTCCCTTGCTCGCTCTCGCGATCGGGCAGAAAGAAGATTCGACTATCTCGCTTACTCTAAAGATATAGAGAGTAGGATTCATCAGAAAGCACTCCTTCGCCAATTTCACCTCAAAGCTGAAGTTCTTGTGAATGATGTCTTATTGTCCAAATCTCTTGATCCCGTATCCACGAACCTCCGGAAGTAGGTGATGATGAAATTCCTAACCCTCCCGATAGTGATTATGATTATGAAAGTGGCGAAGATTCCGCGAATGAAGAGGTGATCCCACCTAATGAAGTCACAATAATAATTTAGGTGAAGGAGGGTCTCAAGCGAGAATGCAATAATCGTAAAGTGTGGAAGTTGGTGAGGCTAATAAAATTGTTGAAGAACATCCAGTATCTCCTTCAGGCGAAAAAATTGATATTGAGAACTGAACTTTTTTTGTAATTTTACTTCTTGCATTGTTACTTCTTTATGTACTTCAATCATCTTTGAGATGTATTTACTCGTTTATTATTCTTCTTTCTTGCTTTGAAGACAATCTTTGATGTTTAACAATTCCCATTTTGTTTTACATTATCTTTTTTGCGATGAAAGATCTCTGTTATCTACATTCAAACTGTTTATGTGAATTTTTTCATTGCGACAAGATCGCATGACGTCCTTACATTTTCATGTGATGACCCATTGATCTTGCCTTATCATTTATCTTGTGTGGTCTTATTTTGCCTTCCTAGTTAAAGGTCTTATTTTGCCACCTCTCATTATTGCGACAAAATCGCAGGACGTCTTTACACTTTCATGTAATGACCCATTGATCTTGACTTATCATTTCTTTAGTATTATTGCCTCTTCAGGATATTTTTCTTGCGACAATATGACAGGCCTAAATATCCTTGCGAACGTAAAGCCCCATGACATTGTCTTCTTTGCGACGAAATCGCAGGACGTCTTTACATTTACATGCAATGACCCATTGATCTCGTCTTATCTACTCTTTTGTATTTTTGCCTCTTCAGGATTGTTGCATAAATATGACAAGCCTTGATACTCCCGTGAGTAAGAAGCCTCATGACATTTACGTCTTTTTGACACTATCAGCCTCCCTAATGGAGGGTGCCGCCCTTATCTTCCCCCGGTTGCCCCTTCAAGGAGGCGTACTTCGCCATACAAGGCTAGATCCTCCCATCCGGGGTCTTAACAACAACCAGTTGTTTTCGCAGCCTCTTATCCCTTTTGCCTATAGGGCTTATGGTTACGAGACTGCACCCTAAGTGGAGTTTTCTTCGGGCCGAGTGCAGCATAAGCCGAGACTTGCCAAGAATGGCCGAGACACTTCAAATGTCCCAGGCACCCTTGGCTCAACCGTGTACCTCAGCGCCTTGGTAAAATGTTGACTCCTTAGAAGAGACCCTCGGTCGTCCAACCTAAGTCATAATCTTAGATTGAAAATCCAAGGTATCTCTCCTGGATGGGTTTTATTACCCCAAATCTTCATGACTCAGGTTCCAGGGGCGGTGTAACCTTTTCCCTGAGCCACGCTACAGATACCCCCTTACATGACGTACTTTAGGTACTTTGCCTCTTACGAAATTTTATTCGCGAACTAGGGTGTACGCCATGAAGGTTCGTCCCATTCTGATTATTTTGTCAATTTTGCTTTATATGTAATAGGTACCCCCTACTATGACGCACTTTAGGTTCTTTTGCCTCTTGCGAAATTGTGTTCGCGAACTAGGGTGTACGCCATAGTAAGTTCGACACTTTCTGATTATTTTGTTGATTCTTCTGTATATGTAAGCTCTTTTGTAGTTTCGCTGATCTTTGATAATTTTTCGTTTTTTTAAGTATGAAATATTCGCATGTTTTTCGAGAATAAAATAAAATATTTAATTCTTTTTGCCTCAATCATGTACCATTCCATGAGCCTACTTCTTCACCATAATTTTTTATGGGTAATATCTCTTTAAGTATAATCTATTTCATGGCCTATCGAGTCTGCGTCCCACATCTCTACCCTCAGGGTCCATCAATCTTTATGCACCTGTTCCAACTATCTCCTTGATGATATAAGGTCCATCCCATTTTTTCGCAAGCTTTCCACCACTTTCTCGCCGATATATCGGTGTTTCTCGCAAAGACCAAATCGTCTCTGGTTGAAATTCGCGTGTTTTAACACGTTTATTATATTCTCAAAGCTAATCTTTGCCGGTAATTTTCCATATGCTGCAAAGCCCTTTCTCTTTTTCTTCTAATTCATCCAATTTAGTTAAAATAATACCCGCACTAAGATTTTTCTCCCAAGCTTCTCTCTTTGTTGTTGGGATAATAACTTCGTTGGTAGCACACCTCAACCCCATATGTTAAACAGAAAGGTGACATTCCCGTGGCTTCTCGCCCGGTTGTGTTGTAAGCCCACACCGCATTATGTACTGTTCGCACCATGCTTTATTGTACCCTTCTAATTTCTTCTTCAATATATCCGCGATTGTCTTATTTGTTGCTTCTGCCTGCCCATTTGCCTGAGGGTATAATGGAGTTGACTTTCCACATTTTATCTTAAATGCGTTAAGTAACAATTCTATATTCTGTCCCTCGAACTGCTTCCCATTATCAGATACCAATTGTGCGGGAATTCCAAATCTACATATGATGTTCTCAAATATGAATGTGAAAATATCTTTGTCGCGAATGTGTTGTATTGCCTTTAATTCTGCCCATTTTGTGAAATAGTCTGTAGCGACAATCAGATATCTTCTTTGTCCAGACCCTGGTAAAAATGGTCCAACAATATCTAAACCCCATTTTCCAAAGGGCCACACATTTGTTGAAGATGTTAATAGTGCACCAGGTGCATGTATTTTCTTTCCATGCCTTTGGCAATCTTCGCAACGTCTTGATACATGTTTCGCATCTTCATGCATATATGGCCAGTAATAGCCTTGTATTTTCACTCTGTATGCCAAAGATCTTCCGCCGCTGTGATTGCCAGCATCCCCACTATGCAACATCTTTAACACTGCTTCTCCTTCTTCTCGTGTCAAACACCCGAGTGAAGGTCCATTAAAAGATCTCCTAGATAGTATCCCATCTCTTAGTTCATAATTTGTAGCATGGCTTTTTAATTTGTGCGCCTCCAACCTATTTCTCGGTGTTTTTCCTCTCATCAAATATGCATGAAGTTCGGCTCTCCAATCTTCAATAACGGGTGTTTGCTCCCCATCTTCTATGATCATCACGTCTACCTCTCATTCTTCTTCCTTATTGATTGATGGTGATAAAAGTATCAGATCTTTATGCATCTCGCAGCTTGATCTCACATCATACTTGAGATAAAAGCAAAAGCATCTCATGAGTCTATTATCTTTTCTTGATATGTGTCTCCATTTTATTTTTGGGATTTTCGCGACAATTCTCCAACAAGTTTCTTGTATTTCTTTAAAGATGGTTCGTTTGTATTGTATTCTCCTTTTATTTGTCGATTGACTAGTCATGAGTCACTGGTGATTCTCACATTTTCCAACTGCATTTCTATTACGAATTTCAAAGCATGTATTACAACTTCATATTCCGTTTCATTATTGGTGGATGTAAATTCCAGTCTGAAGGAAAAAGCAATTTTAGTGCCCTCTGGCAAAATCAAAACAATCCCAATTCCGTTACCTTCTCCATTTGATGATCCATCTACCAACACTTCCCATCTATCTGGCTCTGTCAATAGGTCCTTTGTTTCCATATTCTTCTTCTATATCCATCATTTCTTCCACTGCTTCATCATCTTCTAAAGGAAATTCTGCTAAAAAATCTACGACAATTTGTGACTTGGGTGAAGATAGTACTTCATACTTGATTTTGAAGTGTCCTATTTGTGCATTCCATCTCTCGACTCGGCTGATTTTTTTGAATTCTTCATTACTGATTCAATGGGTACCTTTGTCAATACCCTTATCAGATGTGCTTGAAAATATATGCGAAGTTTGAATGCCGCATAAACTAATGCCAAAATTAACTTTTCAATTTTTTGAATAATTTTTCTCTCATGATTGAAAGTTTTACCGATGTAGTAGATTGGTTTCTCAATTCCCGCATCAACTCGCACAATAACACAACACTTAATGCGTGCGATGTTGTCGCAAGATATAGTAATAGTTCTTCTCCCGGTTCTCGCTTTTTGCAAAATAGATATATTCATCGATAATCTTTATTCCTTGCAGGGCTTTCTCGCATTCATCCGTCCATTTAAATTTTGTCCCCTTTTTGAGTATGTTGAAAAAGTGTTTGCATTTATCTGAAGATCGCGAAACAAATCTCCCTAGTGAAGCTAAGAGTCCGTTTAACTTCTGTACATCTTTTATTGTTGCTGGAGTTGGCATGTCGCAAACTGCTTGCACCTTCGCCGATCAACTTGTATACCCTCTTTTGATACAATGTAGCCTAAAATTTCCCCGACGCAACCCCAAAAATACACTTCTCTGGATTTACTTTGATGTTAAACCTGTCTCATTTGTTCAAAAATTTCTCTAAAATCTTGACATGATCTTTTGCTTCTTTTTACTTTTATTAACATGTCATCCACATACACCTCTAGTGTCTTATGTATCCATTTCGCAAACACTTTCTCTACCATTCTTTGGTATGTTGCTCCAAATAAGCGCAAACCAAATGGCATTTTTGTATAACAATATAATCCTCTTGGGGCAAAAAAGCAAGGTGTTCTTGATCTTCTTCAACAGAGAGGGATTTGATTATATCCTTTGTATCCATCTAGAGAAGATATTCTATCATTTCCGCTCGCCGATTCACCAATTGTGGATATCCGTAGTGGAAAATTATCTTTGGACAAGCTTTATTTAGACAAGAAATCTATATAGATTCTTATCCCTTTATTCTTCTTTGGAACTACTACCATGTTTGCTATCCACTCCGGATATTTAGCTTGTCTTATGATTCCTGCATCAAGCATCTTCTTCAGTTCTTCTTCTATTTGGGGATGATACGTTGTTGCAATCTTTCTCGATTCTTTGTTTGAATGGTCTTACATTTTTATCAATCTCTAATTTATGACATGCCACAAACGGATCTATTCCCGTATCTCATCCATATCCCATGCGAAAATGTCTTTATATTCTCGCAGCAGATTAATGCTTCTTTCTTCTTCATCTTCCTCCATCTTAGTTCCGATTTTTAGTATTTTGGGTACTTTCACTTCCTTTGTTGGTTCTCGCCGCAGTGTAACTGGCCTCAGTTCTCTCATAGGTGTCTGGTTCTTTTATCTCCTTCGCAGTCCATTCCCTTCTTCCGAAATTTCGCCAGGTATGCCTTTTCCTTCCTCTGCTTTTATCATGTAAATTCTAAATTCTTCTTCTTTCTTTGCTTCCTTCGCCATTTTCCTGAGATTTTTCCGCTTCTATGCACGTCCTTCGTATTGCTTCACTTCAATTTGATAACATAATCTCGCTTTACCCACATCTCCTCTAATTTCACCGATCCCACTTGGTATAGGAAATTTAATGTATTGATTTAATGTCGACGCTACAGCTTTAATCGCATGTATCCATGATCTTCCCAACAACATGTTGTATGGTGATTCCATATCCACCACACAGAATATTACTCGTGTTTAGATTTCTCCTAGTAAAATTCGCAACTCTATTTCTCCTTTTGGTTTTTTTTACAGATTTGCCAAAGCCATGAATATGATAAGTTGAAGGAGACTTTTCTTCATTTTTGTACCCCATTTCTTTGTATGTATGGTAGAACATTATATCCACCGAACTCCCTGTATCCACCAAGAGTTCTGTTTATTGTCCATTCTTCCACAATTTTTATGGTGTTCACCTTTTCTTTCGTGTGGTTACCGTGATTACCAAAGGAGATGTGTGCCCCAAATTTTCTTTTGGTATTTCTCGTCGAACGTAATTTTCTGTTTTCCCAATCTCTCAAAGGTGATGTCTTCTCAATTGCTACAATTTTCTTTCCTTCAAAGTCTCGTTTATGTATTCTCCGTCTGATGTTCTCATGGAATTCATTGATCATTGTTTTTGTGATCGATTTACACTCCAACCTTTTGTTAAATTTCCTGATTTTAGTTTTCTCTATTTTTACTGATTTATCCACTTGTTTTATCATTTTCTTGATTTGAACAACCTTGATAACAATATTTAATCTTTTCCTTCAATTTGTCCCTGTTTCTAGTGCCATTATGTAGTTGCAGGAAATCCCACACTACACCCCTCACAAGAATCCACACAATCAAATCATTTTAAGACGAACGATTATAATTTTTATTGATCAAACTCCAAAAAATGTTACAAGATGAAAGGAGATAAACTAAAGAATTACAACCACTCTAAACTTTCTCTCTCTTAATGACTTGCTCAACACTCGAAAAAGATCTTTCTCTCTCTAAAGTCTACTCGGCCCTTTATATAGGACATTACATAGTTGATGACAGCTAAGTTGTCCTTTATTTTCGGATCTGGCTTGCGATATCCTCGCAAGTATATATATGCTAAATCTCGTGATACTCCTCGATTTCGCTACATATTCATATCTTTCTTGTATTTAGGGTCATCGTCATCTGTTACGCTGTTTTTAGTCCCAAACCACGCGATGTCTTCGCAGTGTGTCGTTTGTTGATTTCGCGAGAGTCTTGGTGTTGCGATATTCTGATCCTACAATTATGGTTTGTAGTGATACAACCTTGTAGTCATATATAGAAATTGATCGTTGTCCGAATTGTCATGCGCAATGTATGACAATTGCATTGATTAGCCTATTTCTGAAACTTAATGTTCCTGGGAATTGAACTTGATTAGCGCAAGGCGTTAGGTTATTCTTAGGTAGAATTCACATACGCAGCTCTAATGTGTGTGTTAATGACTTAGGAAATTTACGGAGTATTCTTGCAATAAGGTATTCCAGGGCTTTTGATAATAGCGAGATTAAATAGGAATTCTATTCATATATTCAAAAACTTGTTTACAATTGAAGATGAAACCTTTATCCAATATTTTCACACCTTTGATTTGCGTGTTTATTTTTTTGTTTGCTTTTACTATAGGATCAGAATATCGCAACACCAACGCCCTTGCGAAATCCATAAACGACACATTGCGAAGACATCGTAGACGAGTAACATAAATGACGCAACGGATGACGACAGCCAGAACACGAGAAAGATGTGAAGACCTAGCGAGATTTAGGAGTGTTGCGAGGTTTTACATTTGTACACTTGCGAGAATGTCGCAAGTCAGATCCGAAAATAAAGGATAACTTAGCTGTCATCCATTATGTAATGTCCTATATAAAGAGCCGAATAGGCTTATGAAAAAGGGGGAAACTTTAGAGGAGAGAGAAAGTCTAGAGTATCAATAACATTCTTGATTTCACTTCCTTCTTGTAAAATTTCTAACTCAATTAATAAAGATATTGGTTATTGATCTTAAATATATGTTAGATATTATGAATTCTTGTGAGGTGTGTATTGTAGGATTTCCTGCAATTACATATGGCGCTAGAAACAGGGACTGAAGATTAAAGATTGGAGATTGTTGTTAAAATTGTTCAAATTAAGAAGATGATTGATAAATTGGTTAAAGTAGAGAAAATCAAAATCAAGGAACGTAATAGAAAGTTGGAATGTAGTTTGATTACAAAAACAATGATTAATGAATTTCATGAAAATATCAGAGGGAGAATACATAAACGAGATTTTGAAGGAAAGAAAATCGTAATAACAGAGAAAGCGTCACCTATGAAAGAATGGGGAAAACAGAAGATTACATTCACAGCAGCAGAGATATCAAGAGAAAACTTAAACCACACATCTCCTTTGGTAATCACAGTAACCACACAAAAAGAAAAAGAAAAAGAAAAATCAGCAAAAAAATTATGGAAGAATGGGCGGTGAAATGTAACTCTAGTTGATACGGGAGTTCGGCGAATATAATCTTTTACCATGCATACAGAGGAATGGGATACAAAGATGAAGAGATGTCTCCTTCAACTTATCATATTCATGGCTTTGGTGAATCTATAACAAAACCAAAAGGAGAAATAGAGGTGCTAATTTTGTTGGGAGATATTGAAACACAAACGACATTATGTGTAGTGGATATGGAATCACCATACAACATGCTGTTGGGAAGGCCATGGATTCATGCGATTAAAGCTGTGGCATCAACATTACATCAATGCATCAAATTTCCTATGCCAAGTGGGATTGGTGAAATTAGAGGGGAAACCGATAAAGCGAAATTATGCTATCAAATTGAAGTAAAACAATATGAAGGACGTGCAAAGAAGTGAAAAGATCGCAGAAAATTGGCGAAGGAAGCAAAGAAAGAAGAGGAATTTAGAGCTTATATGATAAGAGCAGAGGAAGGAAAAGGGATACCTAGCGAAATTTTGGAAGAAGGAACTGAGCTTGCGAAGGAGATAAAAGAACCTACACCTATGGGAGAACCTAAGGCCAGTTACACTACGGCAGAACTAATGAAGGAAGTGAATGTTGGGACCGAAGAAGAACCAAAAATACTAAAAATTGGGACCAAGATGGAAGCAGATGAAGAAGAAAAAAAACTATTGGTCTGCATGAGAATTTAAGGATATTTTCGCATGGAACATGGATGAGGTGCCGTGGATAGACCCATCTCGTGGCATGCCACAGATTGGAAATTGACAAAAATGTAAGGCCATTCAAACAAAGAATCAGAAAAATCTCGACAACGTATCATCCTCAAATAGAAGAAGAGTTGCAGAAGATGGTTGATGCAGGGATTATAAGACATGAAGTTGCAGGAAATCCTACACTACACCCCTCACAATAATCCATACAACTAAGACATTTGAAGATGAATAACAATGATTTTATTGATTAATTCCTTGAATGTTTACAAGATAAAATAGAAAAGAGCTAAAGAAATTACAATCACCACAAACTTTCTCTCTCCTAATGACTTGTCTAACACTCCGAAAAAGATCTCTCCACAACAGGCTTGTAGGACCAGAATATCGCGACAGTAGTATTTCGCGAGATTAATAAACGATTACTTCGCGAAGGAGTCGCATGGAGGTAAATAAATGACGTAATGGATGATGACAGTTAAAATATGAGGAAAGTGTGAAGACCTGGCGAGAGTTAGGGGTGTCGCGAGGACAAGCACTTACACACTTGCGAGGATTCGCGAGTTGATTCCGAAAATAAAGGACACTCACCAGTCATCCGCTATGAAATACCCTATATAAAGGGTCGAATAAGTCTGTTGAAGGAGAGGTCTTTTTGAATTGTTAAGCAAGTCATTAGGAGAGAGAAATTTAAGAGTGATTGTAATTTCTTTAGCTCTGTTCTACATTTCTTTGTAAATCTTTTAAGAAAACAATTAATAAAACACATTATTATTCCTCTTCAAATGGATTGAATAAGCAAATTCGAGTGAGGTGTGTAGTGTAGGATTTCCTGCAACTACAAGGCTTATTCAACTCTTTATATAGGGTAGTACACAATGGATAACAGCTAATTTGTCCTTTATTTTCTGGAATGACATGCGAAATATCGCAAGTGTACAAACATATAATCTCGCAGCTCTCCTAAACTTCGCTAGGTCTTCACACCTTTCTCGTGTTTTGGCTGTCGTCATTCATTGCGTCATTTATATTACCCTTCTCAAACGCCTCGCAATGTTATTGTTTATTGATCTCGCCTGAAGTATTGATGTCGCGATATTCGATCCTACATCTTGCCTCTTCTCATGTCTTCTCGCGAAGAAGAGAATGTCATGAGAACCAATATTTTGAAATGCCGCAATCGTTTGTTTTCCATCAATTTTTTGCCGACAAGATTCCGTGAATTTAGGAATGACTGTTTACACGTATCTAAAATTCCCTTTTACCTGGCACATTTAATGTTATCCTAAGCATTACTCTTTTCTCGTCTATTTAAAGGAGAATTCCTTGTGAAAGCATTTCTTTTCTTTTTACTTCGCCTTCTTCATCGTCTGCAACTTTTTTCTCGCTGCTTTTTCTTCATCGTCTTCTTCATCATTTTTCTCTCTATGCTTTCTATGGAGCCATCAAGGTTTGTTAATTTTGCTGAATTTGATCATTTTGTGATTGATCTCTCTTATTGAAGTTGTTTTATTCTGATACTGTTCTTCTTTTAATGACTCCCCTGCCATTTTTGTTTTAGCAAGAACAAACCTAGCACCAAGTTCACCATTGTGAACCCTAATATCTCCATGGGCTCTCAACCGAAATCCACTGCCACTAAAAGAAAGCCTGCGAATAGCTAGGTATGTAAGAAATATTTACTCTTTTAATAACAATATTGTTGCCTCTGTTTCTTATTTAACTTGTAATTCGCAGGATAACAAAAATGTTGATAGTCCCCCAAGAAGCCTCGCTGTTCTAAACCTGTTGAACCTGTTGTTTCCTTTCTTATATTCAAACTTACAACTCCTACTGCGAAATCTTCGCAAGATAATCCGACTGCTTCTTCTTGCGAAAATACCGTTGATGATAACACTCATATGCCTGAATTTCTCATAGATCAAATCCCTCATAACAGTCCCATTGCGAATAAGCCTATTTCTTCTTCCATTGTCAATGCCTCTACCATTTCTCCAGTCATTAATCTTCATGAGATTTCCTCTTCTCATGATATTCCTTTAACAAAAGATGACTCATCTCTTCCTTCTTCTATCGCCAGTTACTTCCTTATATGAGCAAATCCTCTTACTAAAGAAAATTTGGAAGGAATAGATGTGGCTTTCAAAGTTCTATCGATATTGTGAATGATGTCAAGAAGACTTCACGATCCTATCAAATCTGATGTCCTGGAGATTTTTAGAAAACACCTTGGCCCCGATAGAATTTCAAAAATATCTTTGGAGCAAGAAATTAATATTTTAAAGAATGATCTCCAAGTCATGATCGCAAAGTGTAATATTCTCCAACTTGAGAATCAAAAACTTCAAAATGTTTCATTTGGATCGTGATAATCTTCGCAAGAAGAATGAAGAATTGAAAGGTATACTCTTACCTCTCGTATTTTTTTTATTGAACCAAGAGACCTTGTTCGCCCTTCAAGCTTTAAACCGTGTTTAAAAAATGGAGATATACCAATTGGAATCTACTGTTGAAGAAGTTCGAGTTGATAGAGATGCTTGGATGGAGCAATATAACCAATTAGATAATCTTCATACATACTGTTGATCAAATAGATAATATTTCTAAAGAAAATGCTGACTTAGTACAGAACAAGGCTCATTAAGTAATGAATTATCTCGCCTATCTTACTCTTTTGACTAAAGCTAACTGAGTTGGAAACTTTATCAGATGAGAATGGAATTCTTTCTCAAGAGAAGCGAACTCGTTAAACAAGGTGGCGATTTACTCAGCAAATGCTTTGATGTTTGTCAAAAATTATGTAAAGAACAAGAACAATCTCTTTGCTCGTTGAGAAATCAACTTGAAGAAGTTATCACGAGAAGGATAAACTTATTCAGGTAGAATAATCTTAAGTGTAAAGGCAAACCAATTCAAGGATCAATGTTCCAAGTTAGAAAAGTCCAACTCTTCCTTGCGAAAGAGAATGCCTTACTTGTTTCCAACGAAAAAGCTTGCTCTCGACATCGAAAGGTTTAATTGGAGATAATTTTGACAATGCCATGGATCATTTGGAGAATAGTTGTTCGGATTTAATCCAATATCTTACCTCATGAGAAGGAAGGTAGTCATATTATTTGACTACCTTAATATATTTATTTATTATCTTGTGATATTTTCCTCATAAGTCCAAAAATCTGAATAATTTTCTATGTTCTTTTCTTTTGCAGATGCTGAGAAAAATCTTCATTCTTCTATTGCCACTCTAAAGTCTGACTATTCAAAAATTCGCAAAGAAAATGGAATACTCACTGCTTCCCTTGCTCGCTCTCGCGATCGTGCAGAAAGAAGATTCGATTATATGTCTGACTGTAAAGATATAGAGAGTAGAAATCATCAGAAAGCACTCCTTCGTCAATTTCATCTTAAGGCCGAAGTTCTTGTGAATGATGTTTTACTATCTAAATCTCTTGATCCTGTATGTGTCGAACCTATGGAGGTAAGTGACGATGAAGTTCCTAATTCTCCTGACAGCGATTTTGACTACAATAGTAGCGAAGAGATCGCAAATGAAGAGACAATACCTCCTAGTAAAATTGTCAATGATGATCTGGGTGAGGGAGGATCTGGTGGAAATATAATAACTGGCAAAAATATGGATAAAGTTGTCAAGAAAGCCCAAGATTCCTTTCTCGGTGAAAAAAACTCGATATTTGAGAATTGACTTTCTCTTGTAATCTTTCATCTTGTACTCACACTTCTTTATGTACTTCAATCATCTTTTTGATGTGTTCATCTCGCTTATTACTACTCTTTCTTTCAATGAGTATAATTTTTGGTATTTAATAATTGCTATTTTGTTTTCCATTATCTTTATTTTGTTGAAATTCATCATTGCGACAAGATCATGCAGGACGCCTTTACATTTTCATGTAATGACCCATTGATCTTGCCTTATCATTGTTTTTGTGTGGTCTTATTTTGCCTTCCTAGTTAAAGGTCTTATTTTGCCACCCTCATTTTTGCGTCAATATGACAGTGCCTAAATATTCTTGCGAACATAAAGCCCCATGACATTGCTTCGTCTTGCGACAAAATCGCAGGACGTCCTTACACTTTCATGTAACGACCCATTGATCTTGTCTTATCATTTCTTCGCATTTTTGCCTCGCATGATATTTCTCTTGCGATAATATGACAGGCCTAAATGTTCTTGCGAACGTAAAGCCCCATGACATTGCCGCCTTGCGACGAAAATCGCAGGACGTCTTTACACTTTCATGTAAAGACCCATTGATCTCGTCTTACCCTCGCGTTAGTATTATTGCCTCTTCAGATCATCGCACAAATATGACAAGCCTAAATTTTCTTGCGAAAATAGAGCCTCATGACATTTGCGTCTTAAGACACTTATCAGCTCCCTATTGGAGGGTGCCGCCTTATCATCTCCTCTGGTTGCCCTTCAAGGAGGCGTACATCGCCATACAAGACTAGCTCCTCCCATCCTGGTCTTAACAACAAACATTGTTGTTTTGCAGCCTCTTATCCCTTATACCTATAGGGCTTATGGTTACGAGACTACACCCTAAGTGGAGTTTTCTTCGGCCGAGTGCGGATGTGCCAAGACTTGCCAAGAATGGCCGAGACACTTCAAATGCCCTGGCACTCTTGGCTCAACCGTGTACCTCGGTGCCTTGGTCATACACCGACTCCTTGGAAGAGACCCTCGGTCGTCCAACCAGTATAACCTTATATATATAGTTGGAAATCCAAGGTATCTCCCGGATGGGCTTTATTGACCCCAAATTTTCATGACTCAGTTCCAGGGCGGTGTAACCTTTTCCCCGAGCCATGTCAAGAGATACCCCCTATATGACGCACTTTAGGTCTTACATTTGCCTCTTACGAAATATCATTCGCGAACTAGGGTGTACGCCATAAAGGTTCGTCCCATTCACTCACTCTTTCATTTCTGTCAAATCGTTCTATCATTCATTTTTGATTATCTCTTGTTATTTTATTTGCGAGATATTCGCACATTTCTTCTTTATTTTGTGCAATTTCGCAATCAATATGTCGCAAGAACTTTTCATATGAATTCATTTCATTTCATCCATTCAATATTTCGCAACCTATTCTTTCCCTTCCATCTTCTATGGATAATATTTCTTGAGATATAATCTATTCCACGGTCTATTCAATCTTTGGCCCACATCTTTGCCTTCAGGATCCATTAACCTATATGCCCCTGTTCCAACTATCTCCTTGATGATATAAGGTCCATCCCACTTTTTTGCCAACTTGCCACCACTTTCTCGCTGATATATTGGTGTTTCTCGCAATACCATATCACCTGGTTGAAATTCGCAGTCTTGACACGTTTGTTATATTCTCTGGCCAATCTTCGCTGATAATTCTCCATATGTTGTAGTGTTTTTTCTCTCTTTTCTTCTAATTCATCTAATTTAACCAAAATGTTACCCGCACTAAGATTTTTCTCCCAAGCTTCTCTCTTTGTTGCTGGAATAATAACTTCTGTAGGAAGTACAACTTCAACTCCATAGGTTAGACAAAATGGTGACATTCCCGTAGCTTCTCGCCTTGTTGTATTGTAAGCCCATACTGCATTATGTACTTGTTCACACCATGCCCTATTATGTCCTTCTAACTTTTTCTTTAGTATATCTGCGATTGTTTTCTTTGTTGCTTCCGCCTGTCCATTGGCCTGCGGGTATAAAGGAGTTGATTTCCCACATTTTATTTGAAATGCATTAAGCAGCAATTCTATATTTTGTCCCTCAATGTAGGAGCAGAATATCGCGACATCAATATTTTAAGAGAGTAATAAACAACTATGTTTCGAAGGCGTCGCAAGGAAGTGATTTCAATGACGCATTAGATGACGAAAGCCAGAACGTGAGAAAAGCGTGAAGACTTGGTGAGATTTAGGAGTGTCGCAAGGAAAAACATTTATAACACTCGCGACACTTCGCGAGTTATTCCCGAAATAAAGGACTTAATTTTAGTCGTCCATGTATTACCCTATATAAAGGGTCGAGTAAGTCTCATTATAGGAGAGTTCTTTTTGAATTGTTAAGCAAGTCATTAGGAGAGAGAAAATTAAGAGTGATTGTAATTTCTTTAGCTATGTTCTACATTTCTTTGTAAACCTTTCAAGAAAACAATTAATAAAATATATTGTTACTCATCTTCAAATGGATTAATTAAACAAATTCGAGTGAGGGGTGTAGTGTGGGATTTCCTGCAACTACATATGCGCTAAAAACAGGGACGAATTTGAGTACAAAGAGAAGAATTTCATACAATTTCTAGCAAATTATTGAAATTAAGAAATGGCTATAAGAAGAGGAACATCAGAACAACCAACAACCGTAAGAAGAAGCGAAAGATTACTGGGAAAGGAGAAATGAGGTAGGTGAATCCTCAAGAGTAAACACAAGAAATGAAGAAGAAGGCCAAATTCAACCACCAATTCAACCAGCGCCGAATAGAGTAATAGATTATGATAGGGTGAGTGTGCATACATGGAGATCAGATTCTATAGAAGAAAGAGAAGAAGTGCAACAAGTGATAAATAATAGACAGGAGGAGAGAAATCGAGAAGAGATGGGAGAAACAATTCGTGGAAATGAAGAAATTGCAGGATTAGAAGCGTTGAGACAGACAATACATGAAGAAAGGCGGTTAGAAGCAGAAGAACGCGCAAATTTAACAAGGCAAAACCACGAATTAAGGATGGAAAATAGGAGGTTGCAAAATAGAAGATCAAGAAGTAATAACAGATCGAGATCAGGATCGATTAGAGAAAACGTGAGAAGATTGTAGGACCAGAATATCGCGACAGTAGTATTTCGCGAGATTAATAAACAACTGTGTCGCGAAGGAGTCGCATGGAGGTAAATAAATGACGTAATAGATGACGACAGTCAGAACATGAGGAAAGTGTGAAGACTTGGCGAGATTTAAGAGTGTCGCGAAGGCAAGCGATTCCACATTCGCGAGCATTCGCGAGACACTTCCGAAAATAAGGGACCGTATAGTCACAGTCATCCACTTTGTAATACCCTATATAAAGGGTTGAGTAAGTCTCGTTGTGGAGAGGTCTTTTTGAATTGTTAAGCAAGTCATTAGAGAGAGAAAATTAAGAGTGATTGTAATTTCTTTAGCTCTGTTCTACATTTCTTTGTAAATCTTTTAAGAAAACAATTAATAAAACACATTATTATTCCTCTTCAAATGGATTGAATAAGCAAATTCGAGTGAGGTGTGTAGTGTAGGATTTCCGGCAACTACATATGCGCTAGAAACAAGGATTGAAGAAGATCAACCTTGTGAATTGAAGAATTAGGGATAACAAGAAAGAAATCTTGAATAATTTTTAACAAATTACTAAAATTGAGAAATGGCTAGGAGAAAGAATGCATCGTAACAACCAACGATCGTAAGGAGAAGTGGAAGATTAGTGGGAGAAAGAAGAAATGAAGTAGGTGAACCATCAAGGATAGATGCAAGAAATGGAGAAGAAGATCCAATTCAACCACCAATTCAACCATCACCAACCACCAGCAACAACCAAAGACTAAATGAAAGTAATCGATTATAATAGGGTGAGTGTGCATACATGGAGATCGATTCAATGGAAGAAAGAGAAGAAGTGCAACAATTGATGAATAGTGGACAGAAGAGAGAAATCGAGAAGAGATGGGAGAAACAATTCGTGGAAATGAAGAAATCGCGGCATTAGAAATGCCGAGATGACAATACACGAAGAAAGGCGATTGGAAGCAGAAGAACGTGCGAATCTAACAAGGCAAAATCACGAATTGAGGATGGAAAATAGGAGGCTGCAAAATAGGAGATCAAGAAGTAGTAACAGATCGAGATCAGGATCGAGTAGAGAAAATGGGAGAAGAACATTACTTGCAGAGAATATTAATGAAGAAAATTTGGAAAGAGGGTTAAATCATGGCGAAGGAGGTCGCGAAGAGAGAGAATTAATAGAAAATCGTTATATTTTGGTGAACAATCACGATGATGGAAATCAAGAAGATAGGCAGCCTCGAGGACAGAATAACCCAATTAATGAAGAAAATCAGGAAGAAAGAAGAAGAACATTACATGGGAGAGAAACACAAAGGAAACAAAAGGAAATTGAAGATGATATTGAAAAGCATTACACTGAGCAAGCGCGCCTAGCCCGTGAGAGAGAAAGGTTGAGAGCAGAAATGGAAAATCGAGAATTGGAAGAGGCGATCCGGCAGAATAATCATGACAATCGAGAGAGGAGGCGCGAGCGAAATCGCAACAATGGAGATATTAACGAAGAATACGAAAGAATACAAAAAAGTAGACACGAACGAAGAAGGAGGGAAGCAGAATTAAAGAGACCGATCAATTCAAATTCTGAGGCAAATGAACAAATTCTGCGAGAATTGGCAGAGATGAGAGGAATATTAAATAGCAGAAGAGAAGGAGGAGGGAGAAGACAAGGTTAGATGAAGCTATCATGAGGTCGCGAAAAATCCTTTTACATTAGAAGTGAAGTTAGGAGGAATACCCCAAAATGCAACTTACTAGCGCTAACTAGCATTTTTGATGGGTCAACTTGTGCAAGACAACACATCAAGGCTTACGTGAGATGTATGCTACTACATGTGGGAAAACCATGACGCTATATTGTGCAAATACTTCGTCCGAGTTTAACGGGAGAAGCGTTGAAATGGTTTGAGGGTTTACCAATGAATACAATCACATCATTTAATCATTTACAAAGCTATATTCTTAGGGGCGTATATAAGTAACAACTCTTCGCGACCTGGTATTGAAGATGTATTTGGGCTAAAACAAAGAGTTGGCGAGAGTTTGAGACATCTAACTGTCAGACGATGTGCAGCGAGATGGCCAGAAGGGTAGATGAAAGATACCTCATACTGTCATTCATAAATGCTATGTTCGCAACCAATCTATTGTATGTTCAGGTTTTTAGAGTCAAGAATACGATTACAATGACCGAATTGTGAGAACTCCAGAAGAATATATCGCTTTAGAAGAAAGACAGAACGAGATGGAATCTTATCCAGTGGCGAACACAAATTCTAACATCGCGAATGGAAGTTTATTACCTCAACTTGTACACACAAAGGGCGAGCACACATCGCAAGGGCAACAAGAGAGAATGGTAGATGATAAACAGCCAAAATTGGTAGCTATGGGGAGTCACGATCAGGAAGAATTTGAAAGAGAAAGAAATTTCTACAACTGTGGCGGAAATAATAAGATTCAAAGGCTTGATCAACCGCAAGAAACCTATGGAGGTCAAAGGCATAATTCGCAAGAGACTTATGGGGGCCAGAGACAATTATCATAGAGGACAAATAAGTCACAGTAGTAGTGTGGGAGGAAATTAAAATGCCGCCATTGAAGGCCAAAGTGGAAAAAATATGGGAAGCAATACTTTTGATGGAAAACATACCGCACCATGGAACATGGGAAGTGAACCACCACCGGAGATAGAAGTCACGAGTTCGTTTCTTACCATCGCTTTCATGGGCACCTCACAAATGACCGCAGAAACATCAAGAGAATTATCCTAAGAATGATTGATCAAGGAAAGCTAAATCACTTTTTAAAAGAAGAAGAGAAAGTTCAACATTTACCACCCCCACCGGCAAAGGGAAAAGAAACATTTGTTATAGAAGTTGGGGCAAAGGCTAAAAATTTGTTTTGCAACTCCATTGTACACTCATACCGCACTATTGAAGATTTTCATGACAATGTACTTAGTAGAGTTTTCGCGAGGGATGCTGATGATAAAGAAGTGATGAATGTTGCGAAGACATCGCAGTTAAAAGAGTGGCAATTGCAGATTATTTCTTTCTCGGCTGAAGAAGTACCCAAAGGAAGAGAAACACATGATAGCCCATTAGTGGTAAAACCGGAAATTAATCCAAAACCTATTGATGGCGAAGATGATGAAGCGGAAAATTGTTGGGCAATCAATAGAATATTAATTGATACCGCGTTCAAATAACATTCTTTTCTACCATACTTATAAAACGATGGGAGGAAGAGATGAAGATTTGATCCCTTCAACATACAAAATATATGGTTTCAATGGTACCGCGAACAAGCCCAAAGGAGAAGTGCACATGAGGATACCCTTGCAGGGGTTATCAACTGATATTTTGTTTTGTGTAGTTGATGTGGAATCTCCCTACAATGCATTGATTGGAAGACCATGGCTTCATGAAATTCTGGGTGTAGCATCGACATACCATCAGTGCATAAAGTTTCCACATCCCAGTGGTGTCGGAATTATAAAAGGAGATTGGATAGAGGGGAAAAAATGTTATGAGGTGGATGTAGAGAGCTGCGAAGAGAGAACAGTAAAAAAGAAAGGTTGGAGGAAGAATGTACAGAATGAACAAAGAAAAGAAAGACTAATGGTAGATACCATAGAAATAAAAGAAGAAGAGATGCTGCGAAGTGAATGTACAAAAGCAACTCAATATCATGATGCAAAGGAGACATTGAAATGTTGGACTCGATGCGGAGGCGAAGGAAGTAAAATAAAAGGTGTAAAAAATGAATAATTGCGAGAAAAGATAACAATTTAGTGGTGAAAGCATGATAAGGATAAGAAGCAGAGATGATGGTCATGGAAAATTGTGTGAGAATCTCGCCATGAAGAATGTGTACAAATCTATTGAATAATTGAAATGAGATTGTGCGAAAACTTCGCAGACAAATGATTGAATAAATTGATAAAATGAATGAGTGAGTGAATGGGACAAACCTTTATGGCATACACCCTAGTTCGCGAATGATATTTCGCAAGAGGCAAATGTAAGACCTAAAGTATGTCATATAAGGGGGTATCTCTTAACATGGCTCAGGTGGAAGGTTACACCGCTCCTGAAACCTGGGTCATGGAGATTTGGGGCCCATGAAAGCCTATCCGGGGGAGATACCTTGGATTTCCAACTATATATATAAGGTTATACCCTGGTTGGACACCCGAGGGTCTCTTCCAAGGAGTCAGTGTATGACCAAGGCGCCGAGGTACACGGTTGAGTCAAGAGTGCGGGAGCATGGAACTTCCTTACCACTCTTGACAAGTCTTGACACATGCTTCACTCTACCCGAAGAAAACTCCACTTAGGGTGCAGCCTCGTAACCATAAGCCCTATAGGTATAAGGGATAAGAGGTTGCGAAAACAACCGCTTTTGTTAAGACCGGATGGGAGGAGCTAGTCTTGTATGGCCGATGTACGCCTCCTTGAAGGGGCAACCAGGGAGAAGATAAGGGCGGCACCCTCCATTAGGGAGCTGATAAGTGTCAAAAGACGCAAATGTCATGAGGCTCTATTTTCGCAAGAGAATTTAGGCTTGTCATATTTGTGCAATGATCCTGCAGAGGCAATAATACTAACGCGAGGGTAAGACGAGATCAATGGGTTTTTACATGAAAATGTAAGAACGTCCTGCGATTTCGTCGCAAAGACGACAATGTGACGGGATTTTATGGTCGCAAGAACATTTAAACCTGCCATATTGTCGCAAATATAATGTCCTGCAGAGGCAAAAATACTAAAGAGATGATAAGACAAGGTCAATGGGTCATTATATGAAAGTGTAAAGACGGCCTGCGATCTTGTCGCAATGAGGGGTGGCAAAATAAGACCTTTACTTAGGAAGGCATAATAAGACCACACAAATAATGATAAGGCAAGATCAATAGATTTCTTAATCCATGAAGATATCTTGCGATCTTGTCGCAGTGATAATGTATAAAGTTAAAAAAAAAAAAAAAAAAAAAAAATGATATATATATTTATATCTCGCGAGAATGATTATATTTAACTCGCAAAGTTGATTATACCTTATGGACAGAGGCAAGTGTGAAGTTATAATTACAAAGAAGGGTTGTTTGATTAATATGTCTGAACAAAGGAAGCAAAAGTTGAAATTTACATTCAATAGTCAAAAATATATGTATACAGATATTACAAGAAATCAAAGAAGAAAGAGAAGTTATTTCTTTGCTGGTTCTTCTTCTTCATCTGATTCTTTGGTTCCATCACTCTCGTCGCCGCGATTCTTCTTCTTCATTAGCTTCACTATCGAAACATCCGAGACAGGCAAGTTCTCGGGAACTTCTTCAAAGAAGAAAGGGATATGAATGAAGAGGGATGTTGTGATCATTACAAACTATTTCCATAGCTTGATTATGCGAAAACGAACAAAGATCATTATTAAAATTCGCCACCTGTAGTTTGGAATTGCTGCTTCAATTTAGAATATCTATTCTCGCGAAGAGAGATCCTTTGCGAGACGTTCTTTTCGATTTCAAGCTCTCCAATCCTTGTCTCAAATCTCTTTTGATTCTCAAAACATGAGAAAGTGAGTTAATGATAATAGTACAAAAAGAAAAAGAAAGAAAAGCAAAGAAGTGTAATAAACAACCTTCTCTTTCAAAGATCATATCCTTGATTAAGGAAGTTTGCTCAAAGCGAAGACTAACATCGACACCTAAGTTATTTCTAGCATTATCTAGAACCTTCGCAGCCCGTGCAAACTCATCATCATTATTTATAACAAGAAGTGAACGAATTTGGTCTTCTCGCTCGCTAAGTATGGTATTCTACGAAGGAGTTCATCTCGCTCAACTCATCAAGGAGAGATTTTTGAAATTTTGCTAAAGCTTGTGCACCTTTGTTAGAAATGCGATCTTTTGCATCTATGAGATCACTAATTTTCTTCCTTAAGGTTTTGGCTTTCTTCTCTAATCAAGGTACATTCGCTTAAATTGATTGGCTAAATGCAAACCGGATCTATGTTCAATCTCTAAGAGGCGATGTTTGGTTTGAAGTTCATTTAATGGAAGAGAATCGATTTTATTTGATGAACTATTTAAGGATTCGTTGAGATAAGTAAGAAGAATATCATTATCCATAGGCTCGGAAACGAATGAAGAAGAATGGCTTCTTCAGAGAGATTATATATGTCTCAAGAGAATAATAAATCAGAGTAAAAAAAAATGGAAAAATGAAAACGATTTGAAGAGAAAGAATTTTATACCATATAGTTGTTGATTTTCACTATGAAGAGTAGATACTTTAGTCTTCTGAGAATCAAGCTCGGTTTCCAATTTTTGAATTCTCTCATCTTTATCGCGAGAAGACGCGACTTCAATTTCTAATTCACGGATTTTCTTGTTAATTTTAAGATTCTTCTTTTCAAGGTTATTGCGTCTCTTCTCAAGGTCTGAGGCAACAACAAAAAAAGCTCTCCCTGACTATAGAAGAAAATAAAGAAATAATTAAAACAAAACTCAAAAGTGAAATCACAAAGAAACAAAGGAATATGAACATACCAAAGCATTGAGAGCATTTAAAAGACTAGAGTCATTGTTCGGAAATTCCGCGAAAAGACTCGTGGTCCTCTAATAGTGGGGCGTTGCAGATTTTGGCGAGAGCTTCGCAAGTAGCGGATAAATTATCATCTCCCATTCCTTGCATGGGATCAAAAATACTCAGATAATAGCGACATAGCGTAAGTATCTCAATGAGTCCCCTTAGCAAATAGATATCGACCTCATTTTCATTTTCCGAGTCCTCGCCGACTTGGGAATTAGAATGGGAGGGAGATTGAATTTTTGTCTTTTAGAAGATGGACCGTAAGATTTGTCCTTGCGAGAAATGGCCTTATTCTTGCTTTTAATTTTTGCAAAGATTAACTTCTTCATCATTAATCTTTGCGGTTTCAACTTCTTCAACACCAATCTTCACACACGAATAAAGATAAGAAACAGAGGCAACAATATTGTTTAAAATAACAAAAGAAAATGTTTCTTACTTCATCCGTGAGCGATCGAAGTATCGCCAGATATTTGGTTGTGGATTCTCTTTGTATTTCTTTCTCATTCTGGTGATCTAAAATTTTTCTAAAAATTTAATGAATGAAAGAAATGTAAAACATAGCGAAGCAAATTTTAAAAAGGGAATATACCTCTTTTGTCTTCTCAGGCCACTTAAATTCCCAAGGAGAATAATTCGCGAGATTGGCTGGGAGTGCATGTGAGCCTGCGATATAAGGTCCACTCAGAAAAAGAGGTACAACCCACCACTTTTCATCTTTGGAGTGGAGAGGGATATTATTTTTACCCGAATGCTACCAATGTCCCGCATGAGCAATTTGTCAAGATCAACGTTATCATTTTTCTTCAATCGAACACCCCAAATGAGATTTATCGTTTCTCATAGTTATGACTGAATAATTTGCAAAGAAGTTGTCCACAAGATACTTCTCGCAATTATTGGTAAATTTGCAAATTGAGGATCTCTATCGGATATAAAGATCCTTTACCGGCGCCACGATAGGCGAATTCAAGCATCAAAGTAATACAAATCGCCATTCAATTGATAAACAGCCCGCGAGAATTTCTCGTGAGCAAGAATTTCATAAAACAATGGTATTTCGGGATTATATAGAGGAATGGGGAGCCTTGCGAGGAGTTGACCTAGCGAGACTATGATTTTCCGATCATCACATTGATGATCGAAAACAATTTTTGCAAAAGCATAGATGAGGACTCTTGATTTGGAATGGTTGATAAAGTGAAACCTTTTTCCTTTAATTTCTCGAAAACGTCATTGAAAAGTGGTGCGTATGTACGACCACGTGAAGCCATTATCGTGGTATGGAAATGAAGAGAGAAGTGAAGAATCGAAAAGGAAGCAAGAGTGTGCGCAATTTGCGGAAGAAAAAGTTGAAGGAAAATTGCAGAGAGAAAATAAAAAGAAGAAGAGAAAGAGGAGAAAACTATATATAGAGAGAAAGATTTTGGGAAAGTAAGTGCATTTAATGCGAGATGGGACACGAATGGTCGAAATAAGCGGTTGGATGAAACGTGTCAAGAAAGGAATGGAAGAAAAGACATCTCATTATAAATTCTATGAAAAAATTATGGGGTTAAAACAAATAAGGATGAGTCTGTTTGCGACATTTCAAGATATTGATGCTCATGATAGTCTCTTCTTCGCAGAATACATGAGAAGAGGCAAGATGTAGGACCAGAATATCGCGACGAAGAGTAGTATTTCGCGAGATTAATAAACAAGCGTGTCGCCGAAGGAGTCGCATGGAGGTAAATAAATGACGTAATAGATGACGACAAATGTAACATGAGGAAAGTGTGAAGACTTGGCGAGATTTAAGAGTGTCGCGAAGGCAAGCAGTTGCACATTCGCGAGCATTCGCGAGACACTTCCGAAAATAAGGGACAGTATAGCTGTCATCCACTTTGTAATACCCTATATAAAGGGTTAAGTAAGTCTGTTGTGGAGAGGTCTTTTTGAATTGTTAAGCAAGTCATTAGGAGAGAGAAAATTAAGAGTGATTGTAATTTCTTTAGCTCTGTTCTACATTTCTTTGTAAATCTTTTAAGAAAACAATTAATAAAACACATTATTATTCCTCTTCAAATGGATTGAATAAGCAAATTCGAGTGAGGTGTAGTGTAGGATTTCCTGCAACTACAAAGAACATTACCTGCATAAAACGTTGATGAAGAAAATTTGGAAAGAGAGTTAAATTTTGGTGAAGGAGGTCGCGAAGAGAGAGAACTAGTAGAGAATCGTTATATCTTGGTGAATGATCAAAATGATGGAAATCAAGAAAATAGGCAGCCTCAAGGACAGAATAACCCAGTTAATGAAGAAAATCAGGAAGAAGGAAGGAGAATACTATATGGGAGAGAAATACAAAGGAAACAAAAGGAAATTGAAGATGACATTGAAAAGCATTATACTGAACAAGCGCGTCTAGCCCGCGAGAGAGAAAGATTGAGAGCAGAAATGGAAAAACGGGAATTGAAAGAGGCGATTCGGCAGAATAATCATGACAATCGAGAAAGAAGGCGCGAGCGAAATCGCAACAATGGAAATATCAACGAACAATATGAAAGAATACAAAAAAGAATTGATAGACAGCCAAGAAGAGAAAATGACAGATATAATGGTGTGAGAATTTGTGAAGGAGATGAGGGAGAAACTCGCAGAGAAAGAAGAGAAGAGAGCAATGAACCAGAAAATATAAGTAGACACGAACGAAGAAGGAGGGAAGCAGAATTAAAGAGACCGATAAATTCAAATTCGAGGCAAATGAACAAATTCTCGAGAATTGGCAGAGATGAGAGGAATATTGAACAACGTAAGAGAAGGAGGGAGAAGACAGTTAGATGAAGCTATCGCAGAGGTCGCGAAAAATCCTTTTACATTAGAAGTGCAGCTAGGAGGAATACCCCCAAAGTGCAACTTACCAAAGATTAACTAGCATTTTTGATGGGTCAACTTGTAGGCAAGACAACACATCAAGGCTTACGTGAGATGTATGCTACGTGGGAAAACCATGATGCTATATTGTGCAAATACTTTGCGTCGAGTTTAACGGAGAAGCGTTGAAATGGTTTGAGGGTCTACCAAGGAATACAATCACGTCATTCAATCATTTACAAGCTATATTTTTAGGGGCGTATATAAGTAACAACTCTTCGCGACCTGGCATTGAAGATGTATTTGGGCTAAAACAAAGAGTTGGCGAGAGCTTGAGACATCTGACCATAAGATGGAAGACAATGTGTAGCGAAATGGCTGGACGGGTGGATAAAAGATACCTCATACTATCATTCATAAATGCTATGTTCGCAACCAACTTATTATATGTTCAAGTTTTCAGAGTCAAGAATACAATCACGATGACCGAATTGAGAGAATTGCAAGAGGAATATATTGCTTTGGAGGAAAGACAAAATGAAGTAGAATCGTACCCAGTCGCGAATACAAGTTCAAATGCTGCGAATGCAAGTTTGTTACCCAGATTAATACAAACAGTGGCGAGTACCTCGCAAGGGCAACAAGAAAAAGTGGTAGATGATGGACAGCCAAAATTAGTAGCGATGGGAAGCCGAGATCAAGAAGAGTTTGAAAGAGAAAGAAATTACTACAACCGTGGCGGCAATAACAAAATTCAGAGACTTGATCACTCGCAAGAAACCTATGGAAGTCAAAAACAGAATTATCATGGAGGTCAAGAAATCGTCATAGAGTAGTATGGGAAGAAATCAAGATGCCACCACTGAATACTAGTGTTGAAAAAATGGGAAGCAATACTCCCGATAGAAAACATACCGCACCATGGAACATGGGGAGTGAACCACCACCAAGTGATAGAAGTCATGAATTCTTCTCTTACCACCGTTTTCATGGACATCGACAAACGATTTGCAGAAACATAAAAAGAATCATCCTTAGAATGATTCATCAAGGGAAATTGAATCACTTTCTAAAAAGTGAAGAGAAAGTTCAACAATTGCCACCACCACCATCAAAAGGGAAAGAAACATTCGTAATAGAAGTTGGATCGAAAGCTAAAAATTTGTTTTGAATGGAGAAGAGGCATAGAGTAGCAGGAGCGAAAAGTGTAAGAAATGAATAATCATCAAAAGGCAATAGCAAAAGCTTGTTAAGGGTAAGAGGAAGAAAAAATAATTGGAAAAGAAATATGCGAGGGTCTCGCCATCAAAAATGTATGACAATTTGAGTGAAGAATTGAAAAACAAAACAATGTAAGATTGCGCGATATCTTCGCAAACAAATTGAATGATTGAATGAATTAACAAAAATGAAAGAGTGAGTGAATGGGATGAACCTTTATGGCGTACACCCTAGTTCGCGAATGATATTTCGCAAGAGGCAAATGTAAGACCTAAAGTGCGTCATATAAGGGGTATCTCTTGACATGGCTCGGGGGAAAGGTTACACCGCTCCCGGAACCCGAGTCATGGAGATTTGGGGCCCATGAAAGCCTATCCTGGAGAGATACCTTGGATTTCCAACTATATATATAAGGTTATACCCTGGTTGGGCCTTGAGGGTCTCTTCCAAGGAGTCGTGTATGCTCAAGGTGCCGGGGTACACGGTTGAGCCAAGAGTGCCAGGGCGTTTGAAGTGTCTCGGCCATTCTTGGCAAGTCTTGGTATATGCTGCACTCGGCCAAGAAAACTCCACTTAGGGTGCAGTCTCGTAACCATAAGCCATATAGGTATAAGGGATAAGAGGCTGCGAAAAAAACTGGTTGTTGTTAAGACCGGATGGGAGGAGATAGTCTTGTATGGCCGATGTACGCCTCCTTGAAGGGGCAACCAGGGAGAAGATAAGGGCGGTGTAGGAGCAGAATATCGCGACATCAATACTTTGAGAAAGTAACAAACAACTACATCGCGAAGGCGTCGCAAGAAAGAAATATAAATGACGCAATGAATGACGAAAGTCAGAACATGAGAAAAGTATGAAGACTTGGCGATATTTAGGAGTGTCGCAAGTAAAGACGTTTATAACATTTGCGACACTTCGCGAGATGTTCCCGAAAATAAAGGAAAGCTTAGTCATTCATCCATTGTATACTACCCTATATAAAGGGTTGAATTGGTCTGTTGTAAGGAGGATTCTTTTTTGAATTGTTAAGCAAGTCATTAGGAGAGAGAAAATTAAGAGTGATTGTAATCTCTTTAGCTCTGTTCTACATTTCTTTGTAAATCTTTCAAGAAAACAATTAATAAAATATATTGTTATTCATCTTCAAATGGATAACTAAACAAATTCGAGTGAGGGGTGTAGTGTGGGATTTCCCGCAACTACATATGCGCTAGAAACAGGGACTGAATGTGATTGAAGATCGAAGAGTGCAGTTAGAATCGTTTAAATTAAGAAAATGAGAAAGGAAAATGTTAAATCAGATAAGGTAGAGGAGTTAAGAAACAAGGAGTATAATGAAGATATGGAATACAATTTAATTACAAAAGCAATGGTTAATGAATTCCACGAAAATATTAGAGGAAGGATACATAAACGAGACTTTGAAGGAAAGAAGATTATAGATGAGGAGAAGACATCGTCTTTGAAGGAATGGGAAAAACAGGAAATAACGTTCACAGCAGAAGAAGTGCCTAGAGAAAGTTTGAATCATACATCTCCAATAGTGATCACAATAAATGCAAGCAGAAAAAGAGAAGAATTGACAAAAGCAGTGGAAGAATGGGCAATAAATAGAACTTTGGTGGATACAGGGAGTTTGGTGAGTATCATGTTTTACCATACCTACAAAAAATTAGGATATAAAGATGAAGAAATGAGTTCCCCAAGGTATTATATCTACGGTTTTGGAAAATCTATAACAATACCTAAAGGGGAGATAAAATTACGAATTTTACTCGGAGAAATTGAAACACAAGTAACATTAAGTGTAGTGGATATGGAATCGCTGTACCACATATTGTTAGGGAGACCTTGGGTACATGCAATTAAGGCGGTAGCGTCAACACTCCATCAGTGCATCAAATTTCCTATGCCGAGTGGAATTGGTGAAATCGTGAGGAGATATTGATAAAGGAAGAATATATCATCAAATCGAGGTAAAGCATTATGAAGGGCAAGTGAAGAAGCGAAAAGATCGCAGAATATGATAAAAGCAGCTAAGAAAGAAGAAGAATTTAGAATTTACATGATAAGAGCAAAAGAGGGAAAAGGAATACCTGGCGAAATCATGGGAAAAGGGAGTGAGTTCGCGAAGGAAATGAAAGGACCAACTCCTATGGGAGAACCGAAGTCTAGTTATGTCGCAGTAGAACAAACAAAAGAAGTATATGTTGGAACCGAGGAGGAACCTAAAATCTTAAAAATTGGGACTACAATGAAAGCGGATGAAGAGAGAAGAATCATTGATTTGTGCGAGATTACAAAGATATTTTCGCATGGGATATGGATGAAATGCCTCGGAATAGATCCATCGGTGGCTTGCCATAAATTGAAATTGACAAGAATGTAAAACCATTTAAACAAAGAATTAGAAAGATTGCGACAAAGATATCATCCTCAAATAGAAGAAGAATTGCAAAAAATGTTGGACGCAGGAATCATTAGACAAGCAAAATATCCCGAGTGGATAGCAAATATGGTTATAGTCCCAAAGAAGAAAAAAGTAATAAGAATTTGTATAGACTTTACCGATCTAAACAAAGCTTGTCCTAAAGATAGTTTCCCATTACCGGATATTCCACAATTGGTTGAAGCAAATGCGGCGAGAAAACGAAAGGATATCATCTCTTGATGGATATAAGGGTTACAATCAAATTCCTCTCGCACGCCAAGAAGATCAAGAACATACTTTGCTTTCTTTGCTCCAAGAGGATTGTACTGTTATACAAAAATGCCGTTTGGTTTGCGAAATACCGGTGCGACATACCAAAGAATGGTGGAAAAGGTGTTAGCGAGATGGATACACAAAACATTAGAGGTATACGTAGATGATATGTTAATAAAAAGTAAAAAAGCAAAAGACCATGTACAGGATTTGAGAGAAATTTTTGAACAAATGAGGCAATTTAATATCAAAGTAAACCTTAAAAATGTACCTTTGGAGTCGCCTCGGAAAATTTTTAGGGTACATTGTATCCAAAGAAGGAATTCAAGTCGACCTTAAAAAGTACAAGCAGTTCACGATATGCCAACACCGGCGACATGTAAAAGATGTTCAAAAGTTAAATGGGTTGTTAGCCTCGCTAGGAGGTTCATCTCGCGATCATCCGACAAATGCAAGCACTTTTTCAATATCCTTAGAAAGGGATCAAGTTTAAATGGACAGATGAGTGCGAAAGCCTTGCAAGGAATAAAGGAACATTTAATGGATATATCAATTTTGCAAAAAGCAGAAAGGAGAAGAGTTGTTGATCTATCTAGCGACAACCTCGCATGCATTAAGTGCAGTGTTACTGCGAGTGGACGCAGGAGTAGAAAAACCAATTTATTACATCAGCAAAACTTTCAATACTGCAGAAAGGAATTACTCAAAAATTGAAAAATTAATCTTGGCATTAGTTTATGCAACATTTAAGCTTCGTATATATTTTCAAGCGCATGTTGTTAAGGTGGTGACAAAAGTACCGATAGAATCAGTGATGAAGAATTCAAAGAGGTCGGGAAGAGTTGAGAGATGGAATGCTCAAATAAGTCATTGCAAACTCAAATATGAAATACTATCTTCGCCAAAATCACAAAGTTGTCGCAGACTTTCTAGCAGAATTTCCTTTGGAAGAGGATGAATCAGTGGAAGAAATGATGGATGTGGAAGAAGAACATGGAGATCCAAAAGATTTGTTGACAGAACCGAATAGATGGGAAATATTAGTAGATGGGTCATCAAATGGAGAAGGAAATGGAATAGGAATTGTTGTGATATCGCCAGAGGGCAATAAAATAGCTCTTTCTTTTAGATTGGAGTTTGCATCAACAAATAATGAAACAGAATATGAAGCTATAATACATGCTTTGCGATTTGCAATAGAAATGAAGCTGGAGAATGTGAGGATTACTAGTGATTCACAATTGGCAATTCGCCAGATAAAAGAAGAATATGCCATAAACGAATTGTCTTTGCAAAAATATAAGAAACTTGTTGACGAGTTGTCGATGCAGATACCAAGAATAAAGTGGAGACATATATCAAGGAGAAATAATAGGCTCGCAGACGCTTTTGCCTTTATATCAAGTATGATGACAGATCCAATTGCGAGAAATATTAAAATACAAACACTTTTGATGCCGTCAATTGACAAAGAAGAAGAACAAGAAACCGATGTAATGGTAGTAGAAGACGGAACACAAACACTCTGCGAAGAAGATTGGAGAGCAGAGCTTCATGCATATTTGACAACAGGAGAAACACCAAGAAATAGATTGGAGACACACAAATTAAAAAGCCGTGCAACAAATTATGAATTAAGAGATGGAGTGCTATACCGACGATCTTTTAACGGGCCTTCACTTAGATGCTTAACAAGAAAGGAAGGGGAAATCATATTGAAGATGTTGCATAGTGGGGATGCTTTGGTAATCACAAATGGTGGAAGATCTTTAGCATATAAAGCAAAAATGCAGGGTTATTATTGGCCATATATGTATGAGGACGCAAAACAAGTGTCAAGGCGTTGCGAGGATTGCCAAAGGCATGGGAAGAAAATACATGCACCAGGAGCTCCGTTAAGTTCTTCAACAAGTGTCTGGCCATTTGGAAAATGGGGTTTAGACATTGTAGGACCATTTTTACCAGGAACGGGACAGAGAAGATATTTAATCGTCGCTACAGATTATTTCACAAAATGGGCAGAGGTGAAAGCGGTACAACATATTCGCGATAAGGATGTTTTTACTTTCATATTTGAGAACATTATATGCAGATTTGGGATTCCAGCACAGTTGGTATCTGACAATGGGAAGCAGTTCAAGGACAAAATATAAAATTGCCGCTTAATGCATTTCGTATACGATGTGGAAATCAACTCCTCTATACCCGCAGGCTAATGGTCGTGGCAGAAGTTTACAAATAAAACAATCGCAGATATATTCAAGAAAAATTTAGAAGGATACAATAAAGGATGGTGCGAACAAGTACCCAATGCGGTATGGGCTTATAATACAACTAGAAGAGAAGCTACAGGCATGTCCCCTTTTGTTTAACATATGGAGTTGAAGCCGTACTCCGACGTGGTTAAGATTCCAACTACAAAGAAAGAAGCTTGGGAGAAAAATCTCAAGTGCGGGTAACATCTTAATCAAGTTAGATGAATTAGAAGAGAAAAGAGAGAGAGCACTACAACATATGGAGAATTATCAAGATTGGCCGGAGAATATAACAAGCGTGTCAAGATACGTGAATTTCAGCCAGTGTGACTTGGTGCTTTGCGAGAAACACCTATATATCAGCGAGAAAATGGTGGCAAGCTGGCAAGAAAATGGGATGGACCTTATATCATCAAGGAGATAGTTGGTACAGGGGGCATATAGATTAATGGATCCTGAAGGCAAAGATGTAGGGCAAAAACTAAATAGGCCATGGAATAGGTTATATCTTAAGAAATATTACCCATAGAAGATGGGAGAAATGGAATGAATCTATGATGTAATGTTTTTGCAACAGATAGATTGCGAGATCAAAGGAAATAAAGCAAGATTGTGCGATAGCTTCGCAAACAGAATGAATGCTTGAATGAATTAACAAATATGAATGAGTGAGTGAATGGGACGAACCTTTATGGCGTACACCTTAGTTCGCGAATGATATTTCGCAAGAGGCAAATGTAAGACCTAAAGTGCGTCATATAAGGGGGTATCTCTTGACATGGCTCAGGGAAAGGTTACACCGCTCCTGGAACCCGAGTCATGGAGAATTGGGGCCCATGAAAGCCTATCCGGTGGAGATACCTTGGATTTCCAACTATATATATGAGGTTATACCCTCGGTTGGACGCCCGAGGGTCTCTTCCAAGGAGTCAGCGTATGACCAAGGCGCCGAGGTACACGGTTGAGTCAAGAGTGCGGGGAGCATGGAACTTCCTTACCACTCTTGACAAGTCTTGGCACATGCTGCACTCGGCCCGAAGAAAACTCCACTTAGGGTGCAGTCTCGTAACCATAAACCATATAGGTATAAGGGATAAGAGGTCACGAAAACAACTCTTGTTGTTGTTAAGACCTGATGGGAGGAGCTAGTCTTGTATGGCCGATGTACGCCTCCTTGAAGGGGCAACCAGGGAGATAATAAGGGCGGCACCCTCCATTAGGGAGCTGATAAGTGTCAAAAGACGCAAATGTCATAAGACTTTATTTTCGCAAGGAAATGAAGACTTGTCATATTTGTGCAATGATCCTGAAGAGGCAAAAATACTAACATAAAGGTGAGGCGAGATCAATGGGTTTTTACATGAAAATGAAAAAACGTCCTGCGATTTCGTCGCAAAGCCGACAATGTCATGGGATTTTATGTTCGCAAGAATATTTAAACCTGTTGTATTGTCGCAAGCACAATATCCTGCAGAGGCAAAAATACTTGTGCAATGATAAGGCAAGGTCAATGGGTCATTACATGAACATGTAAAGACGTCCTGCGATCTTGTCGCGATGAGGGATGGCAAAGTAAGACCTTTAACTAGGAAGGCAAAATAAGACCATACAATTAAATGATAAGATAAGATCAATAGGTTTCTCCATTGAGAGGAAATCCTCGCGATCTTATCGCAATAATACATTTCAAAGAAAAATAAAGGGAATTTGTCCTCCAAATCAAAAGAAGTACTTCAACAGAAATTCAAAAACATCCTATGCAAAATGTCATCCAATCAAGGGAGTTTAAATAAAAATGAAAAATTATAGAGAGAATTCAATTTTCCACATCAGCTCTCTCGACAAAGAGCAGATGTTACTGGTTCTTCAACAATTTTATCAGCTTCTCTTTCGACAACTGGACGATTTTCATCATCAAGTCCCTTCATTCGGATCCTTACATCAAGATTTCATCAATAACGACTTCTTCGCAGCTTTGATAATCATAGTCACTATCGGGGAATTGGGAACTTCATCATCACTCACTTCCCGGAGGTGCAACAGATACGGGATCAAGAGATTTAGATAGCAAAACACTATTCACAAGAACTTCACTTTAAGATGAACTTGACGAAGGAGCGCTTTCAATGGTTTTTACTCTCTATATTTTTGTAACCGCACATATAGTTGAATCTTCTTTCGCTCTGTCGCGAGAATGCATAAGGGAAGTAGTAAGCATTTTATTCTCCTTGCGAATTTTTGAGTGGTCGACTTCAAAGCAAAGAAGGGAAGAATGAAGATTTTTTCGACTCTATAAACAAAGAATAAAAGCGAAAAATATTATAACAAACAAAAATTATGAAGCACCCGTAAATGAAGAATAGATGAGGCACCCAACTCATTATGACTACCTTCCTTTTGCGAGATAAGGTGTTGGGTTAACGCCGAACAACTATTTTCCAGATTGGTCCATGGCGATATCAAAGTTATCTCCAACTAATCCTTTCAAACGAGCTCGCAGATTTTTCTCGTTAGAAATAAGTGAAGCATTTTCTTTCGCGAGGGAAGAATTGGATTTCTCCAATTGGGAACATTGATCCTTGAGTTGGTTGGCTTTTACACTTAAAGTTATTCTACCCTGAATAAGTTTATCTTTCTCGATAGTAACTTCTTCAAGATTATTTCTCAGCGAATGAAGAGATTGTTCTTGCTCTTTACACAATTTTTGACAAATATCATATCACAAGTAAACCGACATCTTGTTTAATAACGTTCGCTTCTCTTGAGAAAGAATTCCGTTCTCATCTGATAAAGTTTCCAACTCTAAATTAGCTTTAGTCAAAGAATAGGAGAGGCGAGATAAGTCATTACTTAACAAGTCGTGTTTCTGAGCTAAATCAGCATTTTCCTTAGAAAGATTATCTATTTGGTCAACAAAGATATGTGTGGAGATTATCTAATTGGTTATATTGCTCCACCCAAGAATCTTTTATCACTCGAACTTCTTTAACAAAGAGATTCCAACCGATATATCTCCATTTTTCGTTTCGGTTTAAAGCTTGAAGGGCGAACAAGGATTTGAGTATTCAAAAAAAAAAAAAAAAAAAAAAAAAAAAAAAAAGTGTAGAGGCAAAATGTACCTTTTAAATCTTCATTCTTCTTGCGAAGATTGTCGCAATCCAAAGAAAGGTTGAGAAGGTTGTTCTTTAAGATCTTAACTTCTTGCTCCAAAGATGTTTGCGACACCGTGTGTCGAGCCAAAGTATTTATTCAAGGATTCAAAAACACAAGACTTGATAGGATCAAAGGAGGTTTTCTTGACATCGTTCATGGTGTCTGATAAAACTTTAAAAGCTACATCTATCCCTTCTAAATTTTCTTTGGTAAGAGGGGTAGATTCAGAAGAGGAGGAAGGAAAAGTTGAATCATTCTTGATCATAAGAATGCCGGTTGAAGAAGTTTGGTAAACAGGTGAAGGAGAAAGAGAAGTATTAAGAGAAAGAGTGGAGAGAGGTACATTTTGAAGAATTTCATTCACAAAAAACTCAGGAATTGATTTATCCTGCGAGGGTATCGCAGGAGAGGATGGATTATCTTGAAGAGGAGAGGTTGGTTTCTCTTGCGAGGCAATCGCTAGAAGAGATGGATCGCTTTGCGAAGGCGCAACAGGAGAAGAAGTAAGTTTGAACCCAGGAAAGGAAACAGAAGGTGCGACAGATTTAGAGTGACGATGCCTCTTGGGAGACCTACCTTCATTTTTACCATCCTGCGAAATGCAAGTTAAATAAGAAACAGAGGCAACAATATTGTTATTAAAAGAGTAAATGTTTCTTAAATACCTTGCCACTCGCAGGATGCCTTTTAGAAGCAAAGGATTTCGATTTTGAACTTGAAGAAATATTAGGGTTCTTAACGTTGAATTTAGAGCTGGGTTTGTCTTGGCTGAAATAAAAATGATGGGAGAAACATTAAAAGAAGAGCAATATTCGAATAAAAGACTACAATAAAAGAGATCAATCATGAAGTAATCAAAATTGGTGAAATTAACAGACCTTGATGCCATAGAAACAGTAGCAGAAGAATTAAGGCAGGAAGACGATGAAGGAAAACGGCAGAGAAAAATTGCAGACAACAAAGAAGATGAAGTAAAAGGAGAGAAATTTTCAAAGAGAATTCTTCTTTAAATAGACAAGAAAAGGGTAACCGGATGAACCGGTAAAAAATAAAATCTTAGATACGTGTAAACAGTCATTCCTAAATTCACGGAATCTTGTCGGTAAAAGAAAAACGAATATCATACTAAACGGTGGCGACATATCAAAGCATTAGTTCTCATGACATTCTCTACTTCGCAGAGAAGACATGAGAAGAGGCAAGATGTAGGAGCAGAATATCGCGACATCAATACTTTGAGAAAGTAACAAACAACTACATCGCGAAGGCGTCGCAAGAAAGAAATATAAATGACGCAATGAATGACGAAAGTCAGAACATGAGAAAAGTATGAAGACTTGGCGATATTTAGGAGTGTCGCAAGTAAAGACGTTTATAACATTCGCGACACTTCGCGAGATTTTTCCGAAAATAAAGGAAAGCTTAGCTGTCATCCATTGTATACTACCCTATATAAAGGGTTGAATTGGTCTGTTGTAAGGAGGATTATTTTTTGAATTGTTAAGCAAGTCATTAGGAGAGAGAAAATTAAGAGTGATTGTAATCTCTTTAGCTCTGTTCTACATTTCTTTGTAAATCTTTCAAGAAAACAATTAATAAAATATATTGTTATTCATCTTCAAATGGATAACTAAACAAATTCGAGTGAGGGGTGTAGTGTGGGATTTCCCGCAACTACAGGCGGCACCCTCCATTAGGGAGCTGATATGTGTCAAAAGACGCAAATGTCATGAGGCTTTACTTTCGCAAGGAAATTTAGACTTGTCATATTTGTGCAATGATCCTGAAGAGGCAAAAATACTAACATGAAGGTAAGGCGAGATCAATGGGTTTTTACATGAAAGTGTAAAAACGTCCTGCGATCACGTCGCAAAGACGACAATATCATAGGATTTTATATTCGCAAGAATATTTAAATCTTACATATTGTTGCAAGTAAAATATCCTTGCAGAGGCAAAAATACTTACGAAATGATAAGGCAAGGTTAATGGGTCATTGCATGAAAATGTAAAGACGTCCTGCGACTTTGTCGCAATGAGGGGTGGCAAAATAAGACCTTTAATTAGGAAGGCAAAATAAGACCACACAAGAAATGTTAAGGCAAGATCAATAGATTTATTCATTTATGAGGATATCCTGCGATCTTGTAGCAATGATAAGTTTCAAAATAAATCTCTCATCTGCAAATAAATAACAGAGGCAAGTATGGGAATGCATGTGAAGAAATTTTGTTATTCATCTTCATATGATAGATTTATGCATAAAGGATAAATTTACAAAAGTTGAAAATAAGAGTTGAATTCCTCCAAGAGATTCACATTGAAGGTTTATAGAAATGGAAGATTAAAAGGATATGTATACATATATTACAAGAAAGGAAAGAAGAAAAAGAAGTTATTTCTTGGAAGATTCTTCTTCTTTATCGATTCTTCGATTTCATCATTCTTCTCGCCTGATTCTTCTTCTTCACTGGCTTCGCTATCGGAGACATCCGAAAAAGTGTATCTTCAGGAATATCCTCGCGAAGACAAGGATATGAACTAAGAGGAATCTTGTGATCATTGCAAACTGTCTCAATAGTTTGATTGCGAAACGAATCGCGTAATTATTGAAGTTCGCCACCGTAGCTTGCGCTTGTTTCTTTAGCTTAGAATATTTGTTGTTGCGAAGAGAAAAGCCTTACATGAGTTCCCTTTTTTTCAGACTCAAGTTCTTCAATCCTTGTTTGAAATCTCTTCTCGTGTTCTCAAAACATATGATAATGAATTAACAACACTATAACAGTACTACAGAGGAAAAGAGCAGTAAAGTATAATAAACAACCTTTTCTGTCAGATATCATATCCTTAACCAAGGCAGTGTTCTCGGCATGAAGGCTAACTTCAATACCTAAATTATTTCTGGCATTATCTAGAACCTTCGCAGCCCAGGCGAATTCATCATCATTATTTATGACAAGAAGCGAACGAATTTGATCTTCTCGCTCACTAAGTATGGCATTCTGACGAAGAGATTCATCTCGTTCAATTTGTACTTCGAGAAGAGATTTTTGAAATTTTGCTAATGCCTGTGCACCTCTGTTAGTAATGCGATCTTTCTCATCTATGAGATTACTAATTTTCTTCCTTAAGGTTTTGGTTTTCTTATGGGAATTAAGGTACATTCGTTTAAATTGATTAGCTAAACTTAAACTAGCTCTATGCTCGATCTCTAAGAGATGACATTTGGATTGAAGATCCTTTAATGGAAGGAGGTTAGTCTTATTTGAGGAACTACTTAGAGATTCATTGAGATGAGTAAGAAGGACATCATCATCCATGGGCTCGGGAAATGAATGGAGAAGAATGGCTTCTTCAGAGAGATTATATATGTCTGCGAAAATAGTAAGTCAGGCAAAGAAAAGCAAATGATAAAGTAAAAAGGTTTGAGGAGTAAAGATTGTTATACCATAAAGCTGCTGATTTGCACTTTGAAGAGTAGATACTCTATTCTCGTTGAGAAGTAAGCTCAGCCCTCCAAATGCTTTAATTCTTTCATCTTTCTTGCGAGATGTCGCAGCTTCAACCTCTAGTTCTCGGATCTTCTCTTTAAGTTGCAAAATTTTCTTTTCAAGACTATGGTGTCTTTTCTCAAGGTCTGAGGCAACAACAAAAGAAGCTCTCCCAGACTATAAAGGAAAATATGGGAACGATTAAGATAAAGCTTATAATTGAAGTCACAAAGAAATAAAGGGATACGAACATACCAAAGCATTCAGAGCGTTTAAGAAACTAGAAGTCACTGTTCGGGAAACCCCGCGAAAAGACTCATTATCCTCCAAAGAAAGTGGGGCATCGCAAATTTTAGCGAGAGCTTCGCAAGTAGCGATTAAATGCTCATCTCCCAATCCTTGCATAGAATCGGAGAAGATACTAGACAATTGCGCCATAGCGGAGGTGATTGAATGATTCTCCTGCGCGAAAGAAGTACCAATCTCATTTTCATCTTCGTCGAGTTCTACTTTGTTTGAGAACTACAATAAGAAGAGAGATGGGTTTTCCGTTTCTTAGAAAGCGGAGCGAGAAGACTTGTCCTTGCGAAAAGTAGTTTTATCCTTGCTTTTAGCCTTCAGCAGCTTGACCTCTTCAACTTCAACCTTCGCATACGCATGAAGATAAGAAACAGAGGCAACAATATTGTTTAAAATAACAAAAGAAAATGTTTCTTACTTCATCCGTGAGCGATCGAAGTATCGCCCGGTACTCGGCTTTGGATTTTCTTTATATTTCTTTCTCATTCTGGTGATCTAAAATTTTTGAAAGTTAATAAATAAAAGAGGAAGAAGATGTCGCAAAGCGAAATTGAAGAAAGGAAATATACCTCTTTTTTGTCTCTTCAGGCCACTTAAACTCCCAAGGATGATAATTCGCGAGGTGTGCAGGGAGAACATATGAACCTGCGATGTAAGGTCCACTTAACAACAAAGGAACAACCCACCATTTCTCATCTTTGGAATGACGGGGAGTGCTATTGTTGCCCGAATGCCAATCAATATCTTGCATAAGAAGCTTGTCATCGGAAATATTATCTATTCTTTTCGAATCGAGCGCCTTCAATGAGATTTATCATTTCTCATGTTTATTACTGAATAATTCGCAAAGAAATTTTCTACAGTATACTTCTCAGCAACTATCTCCAAATTTGCGAATTTAGGATCTCTAACATTAACAGGGTATAAAGATCCTTTACCAGCGCCGCGGTTTGCGAATTCAAGCATCAAACGGATACAGTCGCCACTCAACTGATAAACAGCTCGTGAGAACTTTTCATGAGCAAGGATTTCATAGAATAATGGTATCTCGGGATTATATAAAGGAATGGGAAGTCCTGCGAGGAGTTGACCTAGCGAGACTATGATTTTATGATCATCACATTGATGATCAGAAAACAGTTTTGCAGAGAGAATGGATGAAGATTTTTGATCAGGAATGGTTGACAAGATGAAACCCTTCTATTGTAATTTACTTTGAGTATCTTCGAAAAGGGGTTTATATGTACGACCTAGTGAAGCCATTGATATAGTATGGGAATGAATGGAGAATCGAAGATTGAGAGAATTGAAGGGGAGGATTGCAGTAGCAGAAGCGCAAATTACGGAGGAAGAAAGTTAAAGGAAAGTTGCAGAGGGAAAATAAAAGAGAAAAAGAGAAGGGTAAGAAAGCTATATATAGAGAAGAGAATCCTCGAGAAAACAAATGCATTTAATGCGAGATGGGACGTGAATGGTCAAAGAATAAACGGTTGAAAGAGACGTGTCAAGAAAAGAGTGGAAGAAGAAACACCCAGAATAAATTCCGTACATAAATAAAACAAGTAAAAATGAACAATCGCGAGATAAAGATGAGCAGTTGCGAAGCTTTAAAATATTGGTTCTCATGACATTCTCTTCTTCGCATAGAAAACATGAGAAGAGGCAAGATGTAGGAGCAGAATATCGCGACATCAATATTTTAAGAGAGTAATAAACAACTATGTTGCGAAGGCGTCGCAAGGAAGTGATTTCAATGACGCATTAGATGACGAAAGCCAGAACGTGAGAAAAGCGTGAAGACTTGGCGAGATTTAGGAGTGTCGCAAGGAAAAACATTTATAACACTCGCGACGCCATGACGCTTCGACGCTTCATGAGTTATTCCCGAAAATAAAGGACAGACTTTAGCTGTCGTCCACTCGTGTATTACCCTATATAAAGGGTCGAGTAAGTCTGTTATAGGAGAGTTCTTTTTGAATTGTTAAGCAAGTCATTAGGAGAGAGAAAATTAAGAGTGATTGTAATTTCTTTAGCTCTGTTCTACATTTCTTTGTAAACCTTTCAAGAAAACAATTAATAAAATATATTGTTACTCATCTTCAAATGGATTAATTAAACAAATTCGAGTGAGGGGTGTAGTGTGGGATTTCCTGCAACTACACTCAAACTGTTTCCCATTGTCAGATACCAACTGTGCTGGAATTCCAAATCTGCATATTATGTTTTCGAATATGAAAGTAAAAATATCTTTATCGCGAATGTGTTGTACCGCTTTTACTTCTGCCCACTTTGTGAAATAATATGTATCGACAATCAGATATCTCCTCTGCCCTGTACCTGGTAAAAATGGTCCTACAATATCTAATCCTCACTTTCCAAAAGGCCATACATTTGTTGAAGAGGTTAATGGTGCTCTTGGTGCATGTATTTTATTTCCGTGCCTTTGACAATCTTCGCAACGTCTTGATATTTGTTTCGCATCTTCATGCATATATGGCCAATAATAGCCTTGCATTTTTGCCTTATGTGCTAAATACCTTCCGCCACTATGATTGCCAGCATCCCCACTGTGTAACATTTTTAACACTGCTTCTCCTTATTTTTGTGTTAAACATCTAAGAGAGGGTCCATTAAAGGATCTTCGGTACAATACCCCGTCTCTTAATTCATAATTTGTTGCACGGCTTTTTAATTTGTGCATCTCTAATCTATTTCTTGGTGTTTCTCCTTTCATTGGATAAGCATGAAGTTCTGTCCTCCAATCCTCGCAATGGGGTCTTTGTGTTTCATCTTCTATGAGCATTACTTCTGCTTCTTCCTCTTCCTCTTTGTTGATTGATGGTGATAGAAGTGTCTGTATTTTTATGCATCTCGCAGATGGATCTGTCATCATACTTGATATAAAAGCAAAAGCATCCGCGAGTCTATTGTCTCTTCTTGATATGTGTCTCCATTTTATTTTTGGTATCTTCGCCGATAATTCTTCAACAAGTTTTTTGTATTTTTTTCATGGATGGTTCATTTGTAGTATATTCTTCTTTTATCTGGCGAATAGCTAACTGGGAATCACTGGTGATTCTTACATTCTCCAACTTCATCTCTATTGCAAATCGCAAAGCATGTATTATAGCTTCATACTCTGTTTCATTGTTGGTAGATGCAAATTCCAATCTGAAAGAAAAAGCCATTTTATTGCCTTCTGGCGAAATTATAATGATCCCAATTCCGTTACCTTCTCCATTTGACGATCCATCTACCAATATTTCCCATCTCTGTTTGGCTCGATTAATAAATCCCTTGGATTCCCATGTTCTTCTTCTATATCCATCATTTCTTCCATCGCTTCATCCTCTTCCAATGGAAATTCTGCTAAAAAGTCAAACAACTTGTGATTTGGGTGAGGATAACACTTCATATTTGAGTTTGCAATGACTTACTTGAGCATTCCATCTTTCAACCCTTCCCGACCTTTTTGAATTTTTCATTACCGACTCAATTGGTACTTTTGTCATTACCTTTACCGTGTGTGCTTCAAGTAGATGCGAAGTTTAAACGTTGCGTAAACTAATGCCAAAATTAATTTTTCAATTTTTGAATAATTTTTCTCTCGGCATTGAATGTTTTGCTTATGTAATAGATTAGTTTTTCCACACCTGCGTCCATTCGCAATATCACAAGTGCATGCGACCGCACTTAGTGCATGCGAGGTTGTCGCGAGGTAAATTAGTAATTCTTCCCCCGTGGGATCTCGCTTTTTGTAAGATTGATATATCCATTAGATGTTCTTTTATTCCTTGTAACGCCTTTTCACATTCATCTTGATCTTACATCCATCTAAATTTCGCTCCCTTTTTAAGTATGTTGAAAAATGCTTGCACTTATCGATGATCGCGAGATGAATCTTCCTAGCGAAGCTAATAGTCCATTTAACTTTTGCACATCTTTCATGGCGAGAGAAAGGAGAAATGGAAGATCGTTATTCTTCAAAATGAGCGGAATGGGAAAATGTCGGCATATCAGGAGAGAAGAGCGAATTGCTTGTACTTTCTCCGAGAGAAAGGCTAAGAGATCAACTCCGTGATCAACTTGTATTCCTTATTTTGACACAATGTATCCTAAAATTTTTCATTAGGCGAATGCAATGTTATTGATAAAAGCATTTCGATGCCACCTTTTGATCATCACATTGATGATGAAAAGCTGCGAAAGGTACATTTTTTTAATGCGAAGAGACATGAATGGTCTAAGCGGTTGATTTAATTTGATATTGAAATGTCTCTAGTGTTTTATGTATCCATTGTTCGAACACTTTCTCTTTTGGACCATCCTTTGATACGTTTTTACGTTTACTTTGATATTGAAATGTCTCTACCATTGTTCGAACATTTACGTTGCAGAAAATGGCATTTTTGTAACAAGATAATCCTCTTGGAGCGAAAAAGGCAAGTATGCTCTTGGTTTTCTTCAACGAGAGGAATTTTATTGTATCCCTTATATCCATCAAGAGAGGATATCCTTTCATTTCTATTTCGCCGATTCAACCATCTCATGGAATATCTGGCAAGGGAAAACTATCCTTTGGACAAGCTTTGTTTAGATCGGTAAAATCTATGCAAATTCTTATTTCTTTTTTCTTCTTTGGAACTACGACCATATTTGCTATCCATTCGGGATATTTTTCTTGTCTAATAATTCCTAAGCATCAAGCATCTTCTCGTAACTCTTCTTCTATTTGAGGATGATATGCTGTTGCAATGTTTCTAATTTTTTGCTTGAATGGTCTTGCATTTTTATCAATCTCTAATTTATGGCACGCTACAGATGGATATATTCCAGGCATCTCATCCATATCCCACGCGAAAATGTCTTTATAATCTCGCAACAAATGAATAGTCTTTCTTTCCTCATCTGCCTCCATTTTAGTCCCAATTTTTAACATCTTGGGTTCTTCTTCAGTTCCAATATTCACTTCCTTTGTTGGTTCTGCCGCGGTGTAGCTAGCTTTCGGTTCTCCCATGGGCGTTGGTCCTTTTACTTCCTTCGCGAGATCATTCTCTTCACCACATATTCCTTTTCCTTCTTCCGCTCTTATCATGTAAGTTCTAAATTCTTCTTCCTTTTTCGCTGCTTTTGCCATCTTCTTGCGATCTTTTCGCCTCTTCACCTGTTCTTCATAATGTTTTACTTCGATTTGATGATATATTCTTCCTTTATCGGTATCTCCTCTGATTTCGCCAATTCCACTCGGTATAGGAAATTTGACACATTGATGAAATGTTGATGCTACAACTTTTATTGCATGTATCCATGGTCTTCCCAACAAAGATGTTATATGGTGATTCCATATCCACTACACATAGCGTCACATGTGTTTCAATTTCTCCCAACAAAATTAGTATTTTTATTTCCCCTTTAGGTTTTGTTATTGATTTGCCGAAACCATAGATATGATATGTTGTGGAAGTCATTTCTTCATCCTTGTATCCCAATTTTTTATACGCATGATAAAACATTATATTCACTGAACTCCCTGTATCCACCAAAGTTCTATTTATTGCCCATTCTTCCACTGTTTTTGTTAATTTTCCTTCTTTTTTGCTTGCACTTATCGTAATCACTAGTGGAGATGTGTGATTTAAATTCTCTCCCGATCTCCGTTCTTTGTGAATATAATTCTCTGTTTTTCCCATTCTTTCAAGGGTAACACCTTCTCTGCTGTTATAATTTTCTTTCCTTCAAAATCTCTTTTGTGTACTCTCCCTCTGATACTTTCATGAAATTCATTAACCATTGATTTTGTAATCATATTACATTCCAATTCTCCATCACTCTCTTTGATTATGATTTTCTCCAATTTATCCATCACACTCTTGATTTGAACAATTTTAGTGACAATATCCAATTTCTTATCTTCAATTTCCCTGTTTCTAGCGCCAATATGTAGTTGCAGGAAATCCTACACTACACCCCTCACAATAATCCATACAACTAAGACATTTGAAGATGAATAACAATGATTTTATTGATTAATTCCTTGAATGTTTACAAGATAAAATAGAAAAGAGCTAAAGAAATTACAATCACCACAAACTTTCTCTCTCCTAATGACTTGTCTAACACTCCGAAAAAGATCTCTCCACAACAGGATTATTCAACTCTTTATATAGGGTAGTACACAATGGATGACAGCTAAGCTGTCCTTTATTTTCGGGAATGACTTGCGAAATATCGCAAGTGTACAAACATATAATCTCGCAGCTCTCCTAAACTTCGCTAGGTCTTCACACCTTTCTCGTGTTTTGGCTGTCGCCATTCATTGCGTCATTTATATTACTCTTCTGCGACGCCCTCGCAATGCTGTTGTTTATTGATCTCGCGAAGTATTGATGTCGCGATATTCGGATCCTACAAGACAAGCAAAATATCCAGAGTGGATAGCTAATATGGTCGTAGTACCAAAGAAGAAGAAAGGGATAATAATTTGTATAGATTTTACTGATTTAAATAAAGCGTGTCCGAAGGATAGTTTTCCATTACCGGACATTCCAAAAATGGTCGAATCAGCAGCAGGAAATGATAGAATATCTTCTCTAGACGGATATAAAGGGTACAATCAAATTCCTCTCGCTGGAGAAGATCAGGAGCATACTGTTTTTTTCGTTCCCAGAGGGTTATATTGTTACACAAAAATGCCATTTGGTTTGCGAAATGCTGGAGCAACATACCAAAGGATGGTAGAAAAGGTGTTTGCGAAGTGGATACAAAAAACATTGGAAGTATATGTAGATGATATGCTAATAAAAAGTAAAGAAGCAAAAAATCATGTCCAAGATCTGAGGGAAATTTTTGAGCAAATGAGACATTTTAACATCAAGGTAAATCCAGAAAAATGTATTTTTGGGGTGGCATCGGGAAAATTTTTAGGTTATATTGGATCCAAAGAAGGAATACAAGTTGATCCAGAGAAAGTAAAAGCGGTTCGCGACATGCCAACACCGCATGACGGTAAAAAGATGTACAAAAAGTTAAATGGACTCTTAGCTTCACTGGGGAAGGTTCATTTCGCGATCATCGATAAAGTGTAAGCATTTCTTCAATATACTCAAAAAGGGGGCGAAGTTTAGATGGACAGACGATTGCGAGAAAGCTTTTCAAGGAATAAAAGAACATCTGACGAACATATCTATTTCGCAAAAGGCAGTATCGGGAGAAGAATTATTAATCTATCTTGCAACAACTTCGCATTCATTAAGTGTTGTGTTATTGCGAGTAGATGCAGGAGTTGAAAAACCAATCTATTACATCAGCAAAACATTCAATGCTGCAGAGAAAAATTATTCAAAGATTGAAAAACTAATTTTGGCATTAGTTTATGCAGCATTTAAACTTCGAATATACTTTCAGGCGCATGAAATAAGGGTACTGACAAAAATACCAATCGAGTCAGTAATGAAAAATTCAAAAAGATCGGGCAGAGTCAAGAGATGGAATGCACAGATAGGACATTTCAAAATCAAATATGAAATACTATCTTCACCAACATCACAAGTTGTTGCAGACTTCTTAGCAGAATTTCCTTTAGAAGATGATGAAGCAGTGGAAGAAATGATGGATATAGAAGAAGAACATGGGAATCCAAGGTATCTGTTAACAGAGCCAAATAGATGGGAAATATTGGTGGATGGATCATCAAATGGGGAAGGTAATGGAGTTGGAATTGTTTTGATTTCGCCAGAGGGCAACAAAATGGCTTTTTCCTTCAGATTGGAGTTTGCATCCACCAATAATGAGACAGAATATGAGGCTGTTATACATGCCCTGAAATTCGCAATAGAAATGAAGTTAGAAAATGTAAGAATCACCAACGACTCGCAACTAGTCATTTGTCAAATAAAAGGAGAATACACTACAAATGAATCATCCATGAAGAAATACAAAAAACTTGTTGAGGAATTATCAGCGAGAATCCCAAAAATTAAATGGAGACACATATCAAGAAAAGATAACGAGACTCATGAGATGCCTTTGCTTTTATCTCAAGTATGATGACGGACCCAGCTGCGAGATGCATAAAGATACAAACATTTTTATCACCATCAATCAATAAAGAAGAAGAAGAAGTAGATGAAATGATAATAAAAAATGGAGAACAAATACCTAGTATTGAAGATTGGAGAGCAGAACTTCATGCATACCTGAAAAGAGGAGAAACACCAAGAAATAGATTGGAGGCGCACAAATTAAAAAAGCCGTGCAACAAATTATGAACTAAGGGATGGGATATTGTACCGGAGATCTTTTAATGGACCTTCACTCAGATGTTTAACACGAAAAGAAGGAGAAGAAGTACTAATAATGTTACATAGTGGGGATGCTGGCAATCACAGTGGTGGAAGATCTTTGACATACAAAGCGAAGATGCAAGGTTATTATTGGTCATTTATGCATGAGGATGCGAAGCAAATATCAAGGCGTTGCGAAGATTGTCAAAGGCACAGAAAGAAAATACATGCACCAGGAGCACCATTAACATCTTCAACAAGTGTATGGCCTTTTGGAAAATGGGGTTTAGACATTGTGGGACCATTCTTACCAGGAATGGGGCAGAGAAGGTATCTGATAGTCGCTACAGACTATTTCACAAAATGGGCTGAAGTAAAGGCAGTATAACATATTCGCGATAAAGATGTTTTTACATTCATATTTGAGAATATCATATGCAGATTTGGAATCCCTTACGTTGGTGTCCGACAATGGGAAACAATTTGAGTGATGAGAATATAGAATCACACTTAATGCATTTAAGATAAAATGTGGAAAGTCAACTCATTTGTACCCTCAGGCCAACGGACAAGCAGAAGCAACAAATAAAACAATCGTAGATATATTGAAGAAGAAATTAGAAGGACATAATAGAGCATGGTGTGAACAAGTGCATAATGCAAAGATGGGCTTACAATACAACCGAAAGCGAGAAGCTCCGGAATGTCGCCTTCTACATTTAACATATGGAGTTGAGGTCACATACTACCAACGAAGTTATTATTCCAACAACAAAGAGAGAAGCTTGGGAGAAAAATCTTAGTGCGGGTAATATTTTAATCAAACTAGATGAGTTAAAAGAAAAAAGAGAAAGGGATTTACAGCATATGGAGAATTACCAACGAAGATTAGCCAGAGAATATAATAAACGTGTTAAGACACGCGAATTTCAACCAGTTGATTTGGTACTGAGAGAAACACCAATATATCAGCGAGAAAGTGGTGGCAAGCTTGCGAAAAAATGAGATGGACCTTATATCATTAAGGATATAGTTGGAACAGGGGCATATAGATTGATGGATACTGAGGGTAAAGATGTGGGCCACAGATTGGATAGACCATGGAATAGGTTATACTTGAAGAGATATTACCCGTAAAAGATTGTGGGAAAAGATTAGACTGCAAAATAATGTATGATTGAAGCAAAATTAATTTATGTAAAAATCTTGCGAAAGAATCATTGAGAGATTCCACAAATAAAGAAAGAACATGCGAAAATCTCTACGATAATGACAAGAGATAATAAAAAATCAATGACATATCAGAAAGGGGCAAACCTACTATGGCGTACACCCTAGTTCGCAAGAGGCAAATATAAGACCTAAAGTACGTCATAAAAGGGGGTACCTGTTAACATGGCTCAGGGAAAAGGTTACACCGCCCGGAACTGAGTCATGGAGAATTGGGGTCAATAAAGCCCATCCAAGAGAGTACCTTAGATTTTCAATCTAAGCTTATGACTTAGGTTGGACGACCGAGGGTCTCTTCTAAGGAGTCAGCATATGACCAAGGCGCCGAGGTACACGGTTGAGCCAAGAGTGCCTGGGGCATTTGAAGTGTGTCGGCCATTCTTGGAAAGTCTCAGCATATGTTGCACTCGGCCCGAAGAAAACTCCACTTAGGGTGCAGTCTCGTAACCATAAGCCCTATAGGCAAAAGGGATAAGAGGCTGCGAAAACAACTAGTTGTTGTTAAGACCGGATGGGGGGAGCTAGCCTTGTATGGCAGAAGTACGCCTCCTTGAAGGGGAAACCTGGGGGAATATAAGGGCGGCACCCTCCATTAGGGAGCTGATAAGTGTCTTAAGACGCAAATGTCATGAGGCTTTATTTTTGCAAGGAAATTTAGGATTGTCATATTTGTGCGACAATCCTGAAGAGGCAATAATACAAAAAAATAAAGATAAGACGAGATCAATGGGTCAGTACATGAAAGTGTAAGGACGTCCTGCGATTTCGTCGCAAGACGGCAATGTCATGGGGCTTTATTTTTGCAAGGATTTTTAGACCTGTCATATTGCCGCAACAAAACCATCCTGCAAAGGCAACAATACTAAAGAAATGATAAGGCAATATCAATGGGTCATTACATGAAAGTGTAAAGACGTCCTGCGATTTTGTCGCAATGACAAGGGGTGGCACAGTAAGACCTTTAACTAGGAAGGCAAAATAAGACCACATGATTCAATAAAAGAGTTATAAAAACTAATTATCATTTATGCAGGTCATCCATCGCAAGAAAGATAATGAGAGGCAGTATGGGAATTGTTCAACAATGGACATTATCTTTCTCGCAAATAAACACAATAAAAAAAATAAAAAAGTGCACCTCAGAGAGGACTAAAATACATCATATGCAAGAAGTTATATAGGTGAAGAGGTTCAAAGAAATAAAATTACAAAAAAAGTTCAACTCTCAACATCAACTTTTTCGCAAGAAGGAGATAATGGACATTCTTCATTAATTTTATCACTCTCGCTAGCTTTCTCGATCTCGCTAGCTTTTCCAAATTCGCGCCGCTTCTTCCATCATTTTGATTTGTTTCATTATTTGGAGGAATCTCTTCTTCATTTGCGAAATCTTCGCAACTTTCATAATGATAATCGCTGTCCGGAGTACCAGGGACTTCATCATCATCTACTTCCAAAGGCTCGATGGATACAGGGGGAAGAGATTTGGATAATAATATTTCATTCACAATAACTTCATCCCTAAGATGAACTTGGCGAAGCAGTGCCTTCTGATGATTCCTACTTTGGATATCTTTGGAGTAAGAGAGATAATCAAGTCTTCTTTCTGCCCGATCGCGAGAACGAGCAAGAGAAGTAGCAAGTAATGTATTTTCTTTACGAATCTTGGCATAGTTAGATTCCAAAGTAGAAAGGGAGGAGCGAAGATCTTTCTCAGATTCTGCAAAAACAAAGAATAAGAAAATCATATAGGCGAAAGATTCGCAAGGAAGAGGTAGTAAAAAGACTTAACAAAGTAAAAATGGTCGAGGCAGTCAAATTTCATGACTACCTTCCTTTTGCGAGATAAGATATTGAGTTAAAGCCAAGTAACTATTCTCCAAATGATCCATGGCATTGTCAAACTTATCACCAACCAAGCCTTTCAACCGAGATCGTAAATTTCTTTCATCAGAAATAAGTAAGGTGTTTTGCTTCGCAAGAGAGGAATAGGATTCTTCTAACTTGGAATATGATCCTTGAGTTGACTTGTTTTTATGCTTAAAGCTATTCTACCTTGAATAAGTTTATCTCTCTCGGCAGAAGATGATTCTGTTACTTCTTTGAGTTTATTTCTCAATGAGCAGAGAGATCGTTCTTGATCATTACATACTTTTTGGCAAATGCTAAGTTCTTGCGAAGAGATCGCCACCTTATTCAAAAGAAATCGTTTCTCCTGAGATAGGGTTTGATTCTCATCTGATAAAGTTTCCAACTCCAGATTAACTTTAGTCAAAAAGTAAGAGAGGCGAGACAATTCATTACTTAATAAATTTTGCTTTTGGACTAATTGAGCATTCTCCTTGGTAAGGTTATCTATTTGATCAACAGAATACGTATGAAGATTATCTAATTGGTTATATTAATCCATCCAAGCATCTCTATCCATGCGGGCTTCCTCAGCGACGGATTCAGATTGATATATCTCCATTTTTCGTTTCTGGTTTAGAGCTTAAAAGGGGAGTAGAAATTTGAAAAATAATAAAAAAAAAATCACCTTTTAGTTCCTCATTCTTCCTGCGAAGATTATCACGATCCAGCGAAACGTTTTGAAGTTTTTGATTCTCAAGATGAAGAGTGTCACATTTCAAGGTCATAGCATGGAGGTTACTTTTTAAAGCTTCAATTTCCTTCTCTAAAGACGTTTGCGAAACCATTCTATCAGAGCCAAAATATTTACTTACAACCTCGCAAACACCAAATTTGATAGGATCAGTGGAAGCTTTCTTGACATCATCGAGAAGAGCGGATAAAACCTTGAAAGCAATATCCATCCCTTCTAAATTTTCTTTAGTAAAAGGGAGAGATTCAGATGTCGAAGTGATGATGGCAGAAGATGGGAGAGTTGAATCATCTTTCGCCATAGGTATGTCATCGGAAGACGAGAATTGATGAAGGTTAATGACTGGGGTTGAGGCAATGTTAAGAAAAGAGGCATGGACAATAGAAGAAGAAAAGGGTTCATTCGCAATGGGTTATTGTCGGAATTTCATTTATAGAAAGATTAGTTACAGGGATGAGTCTGCAATGACATTTTCGCAAATGAGAAGAGGGATTCCGCCTGCGAAGATGTCGCAGAGGTGTTTTTGAAAGTTTAAACAAAGGAAATGAAACAAATTGTTTCAAAAATTTTAGGATGGCGAGGTTTTTTGGGGGGCCTCTTGACATTTGCATCACCCTGCGAATTACAAATTATATAAGAAACAGAGGCAACAATATTGTTATTAGAAGAATAAGTGTTTCTTAATACCTTGCTATTCGCAGGCTTCCTTTTGTTCACAACGAATTTTTGTTGCGAACTCTTGGGAACATTAGGGTTCTGAATTGTAAACTTGATGCTGGAAGTGTTTTTGCTAAAACAGAAACAGTATGGGAATTATCTAAAGATGAACAATATCAAATAAAATAATTTCAGTAGAATAAATCAATTTTAAGAAGATCAGTTTCAGCAAAATAAACAAACCTTGATGGCTCCATGGGAACAGTAGCAGAAAGATGAAGAGGATTTATGAAAAGATGAACAATGAAAAAATTGCAAAAGACAAAAAGAAGATTTACAGATGAAGAAGACGAAGTAAAAGAAAGAAGACATTTTTACGATGGATCTCTTCTTAAATAGACAAAAAATGATGACCGATTAGCATTTAAAGTGCCGGTGAAAAGGGAAAATTTAACACGTGTAAACGGTTATGCTTAATTTACGGAATCTTGTCGACAGAAAGAAATGAACAACCGCGGCATTTTGAAAAGATTAGTTATCATGATATTCTCTCCTTCGTAGAGAAGACATGAGAAGAGGCAAGATGTAGGATCATAATATCTCAACACCAATGCCCTTGCGAAATCCATAAACGACACATTGCTAAGACATCGCAGACGAGTAACATAAATGACGCAACAGATGACGACAACCAGAACACGAGAAAGATGTGAAGACCTAGCGAGATTTAGGAGTGTTGCGAGGTTTTACATTTGTACACTTGCGAGAATGTCGCAAGTCAGATCCGAAAATAAAGGATAACTTAGTTGTCATCCATTATGTAATGTCCTATATAAAGAACCGAATAGGCTTATGAAAAAGGGAGAGATCTTTTTAGAGAGTGGAGAGAAAGTTTAGAGGAGAGAGAAAGTCTAGAGTAGCAATAACATTCTTGATTTCACTTCCTTCTTGTAAAATTTCTAACTCAATTAATAAACAGATTGGTTATTGATCTTAAATATATGTTAGATATTATGAATTCTTGTGAGGTTTGTATTGTAGGATTTCCTGCAATTACATTTACTTTACTTTTAGATTATAAAAATCATAAAATCCCCCCTTGTTACCTATAGGAAACCATAAAATATTGACAACCCAAGACCTCTCTGTGGGAACGATCCTTTCTTGCCCTTGCTTCATTATATATTTTGAGTAGTAAGAAAGTGTAATTATTTTTGACGCCTACGACAGCGATCAAATTTTGGCGCCGTTGCCGGGGAGGCAGCGGTTGTCACTTGTTTTTGGTTTCTTATTTTTTTTTTTTTAGTTTTGTTTTACTTTTTCTTATTCTTTGGTTCTTAACCGAGTTTTGATAATCTCGTTTCAGGTACCAATTTCTATGGACGGAGCATATTGGAGCAATCAATACGGCTTTCAACCTCAACAATATGACAATTATCACCCTTACAGGGAGTACAATCAAAACCAATCCTTTGGTTATGGTCCATACTCCACGTACCCTTTTTAGTTGTTCTCATATATTCCAACCTTCTTACGGTGGGTATGTAAGTGAGCAATCACAAAGAGGGGATGGTACTTGTGCTCCTGTTAATATTTCCTCTAGTTTGGTAGATGAAATGCAACAAGTTATGGTCAGCATGGAGTCAGTTCGTAGACAACCAAGCATGGAACCAGTTTCATCGACCGAATGTGCTCATAGTATGTTTGGCCCAATTTTTGATCGTAGTTATGATCATTCACCCATTCAAAGGGAATATAATTGGCCTAGCAATACTGAAGTAAGTAATTCTACTTTTTCTTTGTCGAACGAGCTTTATCAACAAATGGAACACTATTTTCAAAATTTGGATGGATCATTCCAAGAGCTTCAAAAAGGTGTTACCAATTTAAGACAAGGCATTGAAGAATACAAAGAGGACATGCAAAATTCTGCGAAAGACCAATCTTTAGGAAGTGGTAGCCAATATTATGTTAACTATGATAGTGATGATTATTATGAAATACATCGCTTGAACCAATTTATGGTGACATCCCCGAGGAGTGTACAACGGAGTCTTTTTGGGACCAAGATAAAGACGAAGAAAATATGATGACACTTGTGTAGAATACTCAAGCATTGATCTTAATAATTATCAAGAGCCTATTCAAAGGGTGGAGCTTGAGGATGATGCATTTTTGTATGTTCTAAAAAAGTTCCTTATAGTGAAATTTGGATCCGCAGTGGAGTATGTGCCTTACAACAAGGAGGAATATGTTGAGAATGTGACCGTTATTACCAATATTGTGGAGGACCCAATTGAGCTTGCAAAGGATTGTAATGAAGATGTTGATGTCAAGACTTTGGTTAAGGCAGAAACGGACGAAGAATGGTTGCAAGGTTTGATAGAGGACCACGATATAAAAGAGGTGAATAATTCACTTGAGTTTTTCAAGGATGAAGAGGATTCCGTGATACAAGAGATTGTGATAGGTTTGTCTAACCCGTTGCATATTGATTCTTCTCCTTTACCTCTTATTGGTTTGAATGTATGTGCTTCGAGAGTATTGTTGAATGACTTTGTTTCTCGATTTCCTCCATTAGAGATGCTTAATTCTCATGCTATGCAGGTTTTGGAACAAGAAACCGTAGTAGTCCCTGAATTCTATATTCTTTATACACTTCCAAGTGTGGACAAGAATAAGTGTGGGGTAAACTTTTATCGGTTAATAGCTTCATTTCTGTTTTATATTACTAATATTTGTGTGAAGCTAGTGTTTCCAAAACAGGTTCTATGGAAGGATCCCCAACTTTTCAGATTATTAGTGTATGGGGAATTCAACTTGCAAGTCAGGCTGACGACTTTAAACCAAGCGTTGCATGGGAGGCAACCCATAGGTTTTGTATATCTTATCTTTTAATTTTTCTTTTCTTGTTTTTACTTTTTCTTGTCGCATATGATTATTAATTTACCACCTTGACTTTCTTTGGATGATTCAATTTACATTGAGGACAATGTAAAGTTCAAGTGTGGGGGAGTGGTTAAGCATTTGCATTGTAAATTTTTCAAATTTTTCAACTTTTGGGTAAATTAGTGCATGATAAACTCCAACTTGTAGTTAGTTTAGAGTCACATAGTATACATGTATCTAAGATTACATCGAGATTCTCATAAGAGTCACTGAACTTAGAAATGACAGAGAACGTGATCGGGTTTCTTACTTGCATGAGAGTTAAAGTTGGATTTAACCATGCCAGTGGAAAATGAGGTGCAGAATGAATTCGGTATTAGAGTTGTGGTCCCCTATAGTGGAGACTACCCATGTTACATAATGTGAGGCACCGACCTTCAAAAATATGTGCTTTTAGAGTGTGTGTCACCAATAGAATCACTACTTTGATCTCTTGAGTGCTATTTTGTCAATCATGATGGTGACGTCGAATTGCTAACTTACATACCACTAGTAATCTTGTTCGCAGTTATCACCATCCACTTTATCTCTCTCTACACCAACATGTCCATAGAAACACCATCATCATCAACAAGAGGAGCATCACAAATTCGAAGAAAAGTTGAAGATGTTCAAGGTTTACAAGCAACGGTACAAAAATTAGCATATTTTAGATTCAAGTGAAGCAACAAGACAATGAGCATAATTTTTACAAGTTCAAGACTATTGTACAAGAGCGAAGATTATCAAGATGAGAGTTCGAGAAGTTTATGATATCAAGACATACAAGTTGTGAAGAATCAAGCGGTAAAGTACTTACACCATGGCCTTTATATTTATATTTATATTTTATTTTATCTTATTTGTATTTTATTTTCTCTTGCCTACAAAAAAAATAAAAATAAAATAAAATAATGAAAAAAAAAATTTGAAGAAAAAAAAGAGACAAGAGAAAATTTCTTTAGGTTCATTACTAGTCTTATTGTTTTGTTTCGTTTTGTTTTCATTTTGTATTTGTTTTATTTTTCTTGTCTCATAAAAAAAAAACAAAACAAAAAAAGAGAAAAAAATAGAAATAGAAAAAAAAGAGAAAAAAAAAAAGAAAAGAGACAAGAAAAATTAATTGTATCATATTTTGGGTTTGTATAGTTCGTTTTTAGTTTTGTTCTTTCAATAAAGCAAATGGAAAGAAGAAATACCCATAATGAAGTTTCAAGCAACAAGGAATTCGAGGAAAGAATCACATTGTCAAGATTCTACGAAGTTCAAGAGTTATCATCGACAGTTGAAGACCGAAGACGAAGATGAAGACAAGGATTGAAGACTGAAGACGTTTCTATGGATGTTGTGAGAGTGGTGCTAACTGCACGTCGAACGGATAACGAGGTAAGTAAGCATATTCCCACCTTCGTAAGTGGTTGATTTCCTTTCTTAGAGATTGTCTGAAAAATGGGTTCTTAAAAACAATAAAAGATGTGGGTTTTCAAAACAATTCGGAGGGTTTGCCTTCCTACCATTCAACGTGTCACAGGATTCTCTCTTCATTCCTACCTGGACACATGTGTGACCCATAAAAAAGTTGTCTATTATTGAGAGCAACTTCATAAAACCCTTTCTTGTGAGGCAGAGTCGAGACTTTCGATCACTCCGAACCCGAATTTCTTTCGATAAGGGATGGTTATTTCTCTCTCAACTTTGAAGGATGAGATTGTGTTCATTTATGTGTCTAACTTCTTATGACTAGTGTACAAAATCTCTATGTCTTCTTAGCGCGTTGGATGCTATCATTTCGGAGAACTAGTAAGTTGGAAAAATAGGTTTTGTGGGTATATCTCTAGTAAACCCTCACGATACTATAACTCGTCCACTAGGGACACCTAGAGGTTTAAAGGCTTGCTATACATGCTAAGTGTGACCGTAGCCTCGACGACACGGAGTTGCATGTATGTTTTAGAATTGTTTTGTTTGATTTGCTCGAGGACTAGCAAAGTCTAAGTGTGGGGGAATTTGATAGGTGTCGTAAACACCTTAATATTTATCTATTGTTTATGCTTTCTTTGCTACTTTTCGTGTGAATTATGTATCTTATATGTGCTTTTGAGTTTTATAGGTGTTTTGGAGTCATATGATGTAAAAGGAGAAGAAATGGGGGCTCATGACATCAATCGGCAACATTGGATGTTCGTGGACTCGAAGCTAGCTGTAGTTGCAGGAAATCCTACACTACACCCCTCATGATAATCCACACAACTAAGACATTTGAAGATAAATAACAATGATTTTATTGATTAATTCCTTGAATGTTTACAACATAAAATAGAAAAGATCTAAAGAAATTACAATCACCACAAACTTTCTCTCTCCTAATGACTTGTCTAACACTCCGAAAAAGATTATCCTCACAACAGGCTTATTCAACTCTTTATATAGGGTAGTACACAATGGATGACAGCTAAGCTTTCCTTTATTTTCGGGAATGACTTGCGAAATATCGCAAGTGTACAAGTATTCATTCTCGCATCTCTCCTAAACTTCGCTAGGTCTTCACACCTTTCTCGTGTTTTGGCTGTCGTCATTCATTGCGTCATTTATATTATTCTTCTGCGACGCCCTCGCAATGTTGTTGTTTATTGATCTCGCGAAGTATTGATGTTGCGATATTCTGATCCTACATCTTGCCTCTTCTCATGTCTTCTCTGCGAAGGAGAGAATGTCATGAGAACTAATATTTTGAAATGCCGCAATCGTCTGTTTTCCATCAATTTTTTGCCGACAAGATTCCGTGAATTTAGGAATGACTGTTTACACGTATCTAAAATTTCCCTTTTTACCGGCACATTTAATGTTATTCGGTTACTCTTTTCTCGTCTATTTAAAGGAGGATTCCTTGTGAAAGCATTTCTTTTCTTTTACTTCGTCTTCTTCATCGTCTGCAACTTTTTTCTGCTGCTTTTCTTCATCGTCTTCTTCATCATTTTTCTGCTACTATTCTTCTGCTACTGTTTCTATGGCATCAAGGTTTGTTAATTTTGCTGAATTTGATCATTTTGTGATTGATCTCTCTTATTGAAGTTGTTTTATTCTGATACTGTTCTTATTTTAATTACTCCCCTACTATTTTTGTTTTAGCAAGAACAAATCTAGCACCAAGTTCACCATTGTGAACCCTAATATCTCCATGGGTTCGCAACCGAAATCCACTGCCTCTAAAAGAAAGCCTGCGAATAACAAGGTATTTAATAAACATTTACTCTTTTAATAACAATATTGTTGCCTCTGTTTCTTATTTATCTTGCAATTCGCAGGATGAGAAAAATGTTGATAGGTCCCCCAAGAAGCCTCGCCATTCTAAACCTGTTGCACCTGCTGTTTCCTTTCCTATATTCAAACTTACAACTCCTACTGCGAAATCATCGCAAGATAATCCTACTGCTTATTCTTGCGAAAATACCGTTGATGATAACACTCCTATGCCTGAATTTCTCATAAATCAAATCCCTCATAACAGTCCCATTGCGAATGAGCCTATTTCTTCTTCCATTGTCACTGCCTCTACCATTTCTCCAGTCATTAATCTTCATGAGATTTCCTCTTCTCATGATGTTCCTTTAACAAAAAATGACTCATCTCATCCTTCTTCTATCACCGTTACTTCCTTATCTGAGCAAATCCCTCTTACTAAAGAAAATTTGGAAGGAATAGATGTGGCCTTCAAAGTTCTATCAGATATTGTGAACGATGTCAAGAAGACTTCGTCGATCCTATCAAATCGATGTCCATGAGATTTTGAGCAAACACCTTGGCCCTGATAGAATTTCGCAAACATCTTTGGAGCAAGAAATTAATATTTTGAAGAATGATCTCCAAGCTATGACTGCAAAGTGTAATATTCTCCAATTTGAGAATCAAAAACTTCAAAATGTTTCGCTGGATCGTGATAATCTTCGCAAGAAGAATGAAGAACTGAAAGGTATACTCTTACCTTTGTTTTTTTTTTTTTTTTTTTTTTAATTGAACCAAGAGCCGTTGTTCGCCCTTCAAGCTTTAAACCAGAAGCGAAAAATGGAGATATACCAATTGGAATCTACTGTCGAAGAAGATCGAGTTGATAGAGATGCTTGGATGGAGCAATATAACCAATTAGATAATCTTCATACATACTCTGTTGATCAAATAGATAATCTCTCAAAAGAAAATGCTGACTTAGTACAGGAACAAGGCTCATTAAGTAATGAATTATCTCGCCTCTCTTACTCTTTGACTAAAGCTAATCTGGAGTTGGAAACTTTATCGATGAGAATGGAATTCTTTCTCAAGACAAGCGAACTCGTTAAACAAGGTGGCGATTTACTCACAATGATCGATGTTTGTCAAAAATTATGTAAAGAACAAGAACAATCTCTTTGCTCATTGAGAAATCAACTTGAATAAGTTACTGCCGAGAAGGATAAACTTATTCAGGGTAGAATAATCTTGAGTATAAAGGCAAACCAATTCAAGGATCAATGTTCCAAATTAGAAAAGTCCAATTCTTCCCTTGCGAAAGAGAATGCCTTACTTGTTTCCAACGAAAAAAGCTTGCGATCTCGACTGAAAGGTTTAATTGGAGATAATTTTGACAATGCCATGGATCATTTGGAGAATAGTTATTCGGCTTTAATCCAATATCTTACCTCGCAGAAGGAAGGTAGTCATAGAAATTGACTGCCTCATATATTCTTCCTTTATCAAGTCTTCATATTTTTTGTTTGTATAATTCCTTTTGTTCTTTGTTTTTGCAGAGTCTGAGAAAAATCTTCACTCCTCTGTAGTTGCAGGAAATCCTACACTACACCCCTCACTAGAATGCACACAATTAAGTCATTTTAAGATGAATGATTATGATTTCTATTGATTGAATACTTGAATCTTTACAATATGAAATAGAAATGAGTAGTAGAATTACAATCACTCTTAAACTTTCTCTCTCCTAAAGACTTGCTTAACAATTCAAAAAGAACTCTCCCACAACAGACTGACTCAACCCTTTATATAGGGTAGTACACAAAAGGATGACAATAAGTCATCCTTTATTTTCGGGAATGGCTTGCGAGATATCGCAAGTGTACAAGTATACAATTTCGCGACACTCCTAAATTTCGCTGAGTCTTCATATCTTCCTCGTGTTCTGGCTGTCGTCATTCATTGCGTCATTTATTTTACTTCCCTGCGACTCCCTCGCAATGTCGTCATTTATTAATCTCGCGAGGTATTGATGTCGCGATATTCTGATCCTACATCTTGCCTCTTCTCATGTCTTCTCTGCGAAGGAGAGAATGTCATGAGAACCAATATTTTAAAATGCCGCAATTGCTCATCTTTATCTCGCAATTGTTCATCTTTATATGTTTCACTCCCGTACGGAATTTATTACAGGTGTTTCTTCTTCCACTCTTTTCTTGACACGTCTCTTTCAACCGTTTATTCTTGACCATTCACGTCCCATCTCGCATTAAATGCATTTGTTTTCTCGAGGATTCTTCCCTCTATATATAGTTTTCTCACCCTTCTCTTCTTCTCTTTTATTTTCCTCTGCAACTTCTTTTCCTCCGCAATCTGCGTTTCTGCTGCTGTAAATCTTCCTTTCTTTCTTTCTTTTGATCTTCAACTTTCTAATCATTCCCATACCCTAAAAATGGCTTCACTTGGTCGTACATATAAACCCCTTTTTAATGAAACTCAAAAGAATTTGCAAGAGAAGGGCTTCATCCTATCAACCATTCCTGATCAAGAATCTTCATCTATACTTTCTGCAAAGTTGTTTTCTGATCATCAATGTAATGATCAGAAGATCATAATCTCGCTAGGTAAAATCCTCGCAGGCTTTCCCATTCCTCTCTACAATCCCGAGATACCTTTATTCTATGAAATTCTTGCTCATGAGAAATTCTCGCAAGCTATTTATCAACTAAGTGGTGATTGCATCCGTCTAATGCTTGAATTCGCCAATCGTGGTGCCGGTAAGGGATCTTTATATCCTGATGATGTCAAAGATCCTAGATTCGCGGGTTTAGAAATAGACACTGAGAAATATACTGTAGAAAACTTTTTTGCAAATTATGAAGTAATAAATATGAGAAATGATAAATCTCGCTGGGGTGCTCGATTGAAGAGAAAAGATAATATTTCCAGTGATAAGTTGCTTATGAAAGATATTGACTGGCACTCGGGCAAAAATAATGTTCCTCGGTACTCCAAAGATGAGAAATGGTGGGTTGTTCCTCTATTTTTGAGCGGACCTTATATTGCAGGCTCTCATACACTCCCTGCGAATCTCGCAAACTATCATCCTTGGGAATTTAAGTGGCCCGAGAAGGCAAAAGAGGTATATTTCCTATTTCAGATTTGCTTTTACGATATTTCCTTCCTCTTATATTTATTAGATTAGACTTGTAAAATTTTCAGATTGCCAAATTGAAAAAGAGTTATGAAAGACGTCCAAAGGCGAGTACTCTGGCGATACTCCGATCAATCACGGATGAAGTAAGAAATACTTTCTTTTGTTATTTTTAACAATATTGTTGCCTCTGTTTCTTATCTTCATTCGTGTGCGAAGGTCGTTGAAGAAATTAACATTCCCGATGCTGCGAAGGTTAAAGGCAAGAATAAAATCACTCTTCGCAAGGATAAATCTTCTGCTCCATCTTCTAAAAAATGGAAAATCCATCCCTCTTCTCGTTCTAGTTCCCAAACCAGCGAGAGTTCTGACGAAGATGAAAATGAAGTTGATACTTCTTCTGCAAAGGAGAATCATTCGGTTGCTTCTGCTATGGCGCAATTGTCTAGTGTCTTCTCCGATTCTATGCAAGGATTGGGAGATGATCATTTATCTCACTACTTGCGAAGCTCTCGCTAATATTTGCGATGCTCCCCTATTTAGAGGATAATGATTCTTTTCGCGGAGTTTCTCGAACAATGACTCCAGTCTCTTAAATGCACTCAGTGCTTTGGTATGTTCATATTTCTTTTTTTTTTCTGTAATTTCGATTATAAACCTTATCTTAACAATTTCTTTATCTTTCTTTATAGTCTGGGAGAGCTTCCTTTGTTGTTGCCTCAGACCTTGAGAAAAGACGCAACAATCTTGAAAAGAAAAATCTTCAACTTAAAGAGAAGATCAAAGAACTAGAAATTGAAGTTGCAACATCTCGCAAGAAGGATGAAATAATTCAACAATTGGGAGTTGAATCTTCTTCCCAGAAAGACAAAATATCTACACTTCAAAGTGCTAATCAAAGAACTTTACGGTATAACACCCTCCTTTTTCTCCATTTATACTTTGCCATTTACTTTTCTTTGCATGACTTATCATTTTCGCAGACATTTATAATCTTTCTGACGAAGCCATCCTTCTCCATTCATTCCCTGAACCTATGGATGATGATGCTCTTCTCGCTCATCTCAATGAATCTTTAAGTAGTTCTTCAAACAAGACTAATTCTCTCTCGTTAAGTGAACTTCGAACCAAATTTCATCTTCTAGAAATTGAACATAGATCTAGTTTAGGTTTAGCCAATCGATTTAAACGGTTATATCTTGACTCCCAGGAGAGTAATAATATTCTAAGGAAGAAAATTAGCAGCCTCATAGATGATAAAGATCGCATTGCTAATCAAGGTGCACAAGCATTAGCAAAATTCCAAAAAACCCTTCTTGAAGTCCAAATTGAACGAGATGAATCTCTTCGCCAAAATGCATACTTAATGAGCGAGAAAATCAAATTCGTTCACTTCTTGTCATAAATAATGATGATGAATTCGCCTGGGCTGCGAAGGTTCTAGATAATGCCAGAATTAACTTAGGTGTTAACGTCAGTCTTCATGCTGAGCATAATGCCTTGGTTAAAGATATGATTTCACAGAGAAAGGTTGTTTTACTATTCTTCATTATTTTTCCACTTCTTTTTACTTAAATCGTTATTAAACTGCTAACTTATTGTCATTTGTTCGCATAATCTGAGAAGAGGTTTCAAACTAGAATCAAGGAACTTGAATCTGAGAAAGCGCAACTTGCAAAAGACTTCTCTCTTCGCAATGACAAATATTCTAAGATGAAGAAGCAACTACAAACTACTGTGGCAAATTTCAATAATGATGTTGTTCGTTTTCGCAACCAAACTATTGAACAGATTTGCAATGATCACAACATTCCTCTTTCTTCATATCCTTGTCTTCTCGATGAAATTCCTGATAATATGCCTTGTTCAGATGTCTCTGATAGTGATGTAAGCGAAGAAGAAGAATCTGATAAAGAATCTGATAAAGAAGAATAAGTTGCTAGATTGTTCCATTTTCCTTTCTCTTCTTGTGATATTTGTATATTTATCCTTTTAACCTTCCATTTGTAATCTCTTATTGTAAATTTATCATATGAAAATAAATAACAAATTTTTATTCTAATCATTCCCATACTTGCCTCTGTTATTTATTTTCACATGAGATAAATCAAGTCGATAGTCTTTAAGTAATGATACTTCTTAATTTCGCAACTGCTGTTGCTGATTCTTCACAGATAAATGAAGAAATATAATCGTACTCGCAAGCTTGTTTGCTTACTCGATTTCTTGTGTTATTTTATCATCATTTATGTTGAAATTCATCATTGAGACAAAATCGCAGGACGTCTTTACATTTTCATGTAATGACCCATTGATCTTGTCTTATCATTGTTTTTGTGTGGTCTTATTTTTCCTTCCTAGTTAAAGGTCTTATTTTGCCGCCCCTCATTTTGCATCAATATGACAGGTTTAAATATTCTTGCGAACATAAAATCCCATGACATTGACGTCTTGCGACAAGATCGCAGGACGTCCTTACACTTTCATGTAATGACCCATTGATCTTGTCTTATCATTTCTTTAGTATTTTTGCCTCTGCAGGATATTTCATTTGCGACAATATGACAGGCCTAAATGTTCTTGCGAATATAAAGCCCCATGACATTGTCGTTGTAGGACCAGAATATCGCGACAGTAGTATTTCGCGAGATTAATAAACGATTACTTCGCGAAGGAGTCGCATGGAGGTAGATAAATGACGTAATGGATGATGACAGTTAAAATATGAGGAAAGTGTGAAGACCTGGCGAGATTAGGGGTGTCGCGAGGACAAGCACTTACACACTTGCGAGGATTCGCGAGTTGATTCCGAAAATAAAGGACAGCTCAGCTGTCATCCGCTATGAAATACCCTATATAAAGGGTCGAATAAGTCTGTTGAAGGGGAGGTCTTTTTGAATTGTTAAGCAAGTCATTAGGAGAGAGAAAATTAAGAGTGATTGTAATTTCTTTAGCTCTGTTCTACATTTCTTTGTAAATCTTTTAAGAAAACAATTAATAAAACACATTATTATTCCTCATCAAATGGATTGAATAAGCAAATTCGAGTGAGGTGTGTAGTGTAGGATTTCCTGCAACTACATATGCGCTAGAAACAGGGATTGAAGAAGATCAACCTTGTGAATTGGAAGAATTAGGGGTAATAAGAAAGAAATCTTGAATACTTTTTAACAAATTATTAAAATTGAGAAATGGCTAGGAGAAAGAATGCATCAGAGCAACCAACAATCGTAAGGAGAAGTGGAAGATTAGTGGGAGAAAGAAGAAATGAAGTAGGTGAACCATCAAGGATAGATGCAAGAAATGGAGAAGAAGATCCAATTCAACCACCAATTCAACCATCAACTCAACCACCAGTTCAACCAAAGACTAAACAGAGTAATCGATTATGATAGGGTGAGCGTGCATACATGGAGATCAGATTCTATGGAAGAAAGAGAAGAAGTGCAACAATTGATGAATAGTGGACAGGAAGAGAGAAATCGAGAAGAGATGGGAGAAACAATTCGTGGAAATGAAGAAATCGCGGCATTAGAAACGTTGAGGCAGACAATACACGAAGAAAGGCGGTTAGAAGCAGAAGAACGTGCGAATCTAACAAGGCAAAACCACGAATTGAGGATGGAAAATAGGAGGCTGCAAAATAGAAGATCAAGAAGTAGTAACAGATCGAGATCAGGATCGAGTAGAGAAAATGGGAGAAGAACATTACCTGCAGAAAACATTAATGAAGAAAATTTGGAAAGAGAGTTAAATCATGGCGAAGGAGGTCGCGAAGAGAGAGAATTAATAGAAAATCGTTATATTTTGGTGAATAATCACGATGATGGAAATCAAGAAGATAGGCAGCCTCGAGGATAGAATAACCCAATTAATGAAGAAAATCAGGAAGAAAGAAGAAGAACACTACATGGGAGAGAAACACAAAGGGAACAAAAGGAAATTGAAGATTATATTGAAAAGCATTACACCGAGCAAGCACGTCTAGCCCGTGAGAGAGAAAGATTGAGAGCAGAAATGGAAAATCGGGAATTGGAAGAGGCGATCCGGCAGAATAATCATGACAATCGAGAGAGGAGGCGCGAGCGAAATCGCAACAATGGAGATATTAACGAAGAATACGAAAGAATACAAAAAAGTAGACACGAACGAAGAAGGAGGGAAGCAGAATTAAAGAGACCGATCAATTCAAATTCTGAGGCAAATGAACAAATTCTGCGAGAATTGGCAGAGATGAGAGGAATATTGAACAGCAGAAGAGAAGGAGGGAGAAGGCAGTTAGATGAAGCGATCGCGGAGGCTGCGAAAAATCCTTTTACATTAGAAGTACAGTTAGGAGGAATACCCCCCAAAATGCAACTTACCAGCGCTAACTAGCATTTTTGATGGGTCAACTTGTGCAGTACAACACATCAAGGCTTACGTGAGATGTATGCTACAGTGGGAAAACCATGACGCTATATTGTGCAAATACTTCGCGTCGAGTTTAACGGGAGAAGCGTTGAAATGGTTTGAGGGTTTACCAAGGAATACAATCACATCATTTAATCATTTACAGGCTATATTCTTGGGGGCGTATATAAGTAACAACTCCTCGCGACCTGGCATTGAAGATGTATTTGGGCTAAAACAAAGAGTTGGCGAGAGCTTGAGATATCTTACAGTAAGATGGAAGACAATGTGTAGCGAAATGGCGGGACGGGTTGATGAAAGATATCTCATATTATCATTCATAAATGTTATGTTCGCAACCAACTTATTATATGTTCAAGTTTTCAGAGTCAAGAATACGATCACGATGACCGAATTAAGAGAATTGCAAGAGGAATATATTGCTTTGGAAGAAAGGCAAAATGAAGTAGAATCGTACCCAGTTGCGAATACAAATTCAAGTGCTGCGAATGCAAGTCTGTTACCCAGATTAATACAAACAGTGGCGAGCACCTCGCAAGGGCCACAAGAGAGAATAGTAGATGACAAACAGCCAAAATTGGTAGCTATGGGAAGTCGCGACCAGGAAGAATATGAAAGAGAAAGAAATTTCTACAACCGTGGCGGAAATAATAAAATTCAAAGGCTTGGTCAACCGCAAGAAACCTATGGAGGTCAAAGGCATAATTCGCAAGAGACTTATGGAGGCCAGAGGCAGAATTATCATAGAGGACAGCGAAGTCACAGAGTAGTGTGGGAGGAAATTAAAATGCCGCCATTGAAGGCCAGTGTGGAAAAAATATGGGAAGCAATACTTTTGATGGAAAACATACCTGCACCATGGAACATGGGGAGTGAACCACCACCGGGAGATAGAAGTCACAAGTTCTGTTCTTACCATCGCTTTCATGGTCACTTAACAAATGACTGCAGAAACATCAAGAGAATTATCCTAAGAATGATTGATCAAGGAAAGCTAAATCACTTTTTAAAGGAAGAAGAGAAAGTTCAACATTTACCACCCCCACCAAAGAAAAGGAAAAGAAACATTTGTTATAGAAGTTGGGGCAAAGGCTAAAAATTTGTTTTGCAACTCCATTGTACACTCATACCGCACTATTGAAGATTTTCATGACAATGTACTTAGTAGAGTTTTCGCGAGGGATGCTGATGATAAAGAAGTGATGAATGTCGCGAAGACGTCGCAGTTAAAAGAGTGGCAATTGCAGATTATTTCTTTCTCGGCTGAAGAAGTACCAGAATATCGCGACAGTAGTATTTCGCGAGATTAATAAACGATTACTTCGCGAAGGAGTCGCATGGAGGTAAATAAATGACGTAATGGATGATGACAGTTAAAATATGAGGAAAGTGTGAAGACCTGGCGAGAGTTAGGGGTGTCGCGAGGACAAGCACTTACACACTTGCGAGGATTCGCGAGTTGATTCCGAAAATAAAGGACAGCTCAGCTGTCATCCGCTATGAAATACCCTATATAAAGGGTCGAATAAGTCTGTTGAAGGGGAGGTCTTTTTGAATTGTTAAGCAAGTCATTAGGAGAGAGAAAATTAAGAGTGATTGTAATTTCTTTAGCTCTATTCTACATTTCTTTGTAAATCTTTTAAGAAAACAATTAATAAAACACATTATTATTCCTCTTCAAATGGATTGAATAAGCAAATTCGAGTGAGGTGTGTAGTGTAGGATTTCCTGCAACTACAGCCGTCTTGTGACACTTATCAGCTCCCTAATGGAGGGTGCCGCCCTTATCATCTCCCTGGTTGCCCCTTCAAGGAGGCGTACATCGGCCATACAAGACTAGCTCCTCCCATCCGGTCTTAATAACAACCAGTTCTTTTCGCAGCCTCTTATCCCTTATACCTATAGGGTTTATGGTTACGAGACTGCACCCTAAGTGGAGTTTTTTTCGGGCCGAGTGCAGCATGTGCCAAGACTTGCCAAGAATGGCCGAGACACTTCAAATGCCCCAGGCACTCTTGGCTCAACCGTGTACCTCGGCGCCTTGAGCATACACTGACTCCTTGGAAGAGACCCTCGGGCGTCCAACCAGGGTATAACCTTATATATATAGTTGGAAATCCAAGGTATCTCTCCCGGATAGGCTTTTATGGGCCCCAAATCTCCATGACTCAAGTTCCAGGAGCGGTGTAACCTTTTCCCTGAGCCATGTCAAGAGATACCCCCGTATATGACGCACTTTAGGTCTTACATTTGCTTCTTGCGAAATATCATTCGCGAACTAGGGTGTACACCATAAAGGTTCGTCCCATTCACTCACTCTTTCATTTTTGTTAATTCATTCAATCATTCATTTTTGGTTTTCTCTTGCTTTTTTTTTTTTTTTTTTTTTTTGCGAAGCTATCGCACAATCTTGCATTGTTTATTCATTTTTGGTTTTTTTAATTCTTCAATCAAACTTTCATACATTCTTGATGGCGAGATTCTCGCGTATGTCTTCTTCAATTACTATTTCTTCCTCTTACTCTTGATATGCCTTTATCATTGCTTTTGATAATAATGATTATTTATTTCTTACACTTTTTGCTCCTGCTGCTCTCTGCCTCTGCACCATTCAAACCTCTTAATGATTCCTTTCCATCATGATCTTCCACTGTTTTCATGCACTTGCTTCGCGATGTATCTTCACCTATTGTATCTATGGTATCCATCAACCTTTCTCTTCTTTGTTCATCTTTTATATTTTGCTTCCAACCCTTTCTTTTTGCAGCTCTTTCCTCGCAACTCTCCACATCAATCTCATAGCATTTTTGTCCTTCCATCCAGTCTCCCTTTATAACTCCAACACCGCTAGGATGAGGAAACTTTATACACTGATGATAAGTCGGCGCTTACGCCTTAATTTCATGCAACCATGGCCTTCCGATCAATGCATTATAAGGGGACTCCACATCGACTACACAGAACAAAATTTCAGTTGATAATCCTTGCAAGGGTATTCTCATATGAACTTCTCCTTTAGGCTTATTCGCTGTGCCATTGAAACCATATATTTTGTATGTCGAAGGTATCAACTCTTCATCCTTCCCACCCATAGTCTTGTAAGTGTGGTAAAAAAGAATGTTTACTGAGCTCCCCGTATCAATTAATATTCTATTGATCGCCCAGGAATTTTCTGCTTCATCATCTTCGCCATCTACAGGTTTTGAATTAATTTCCAATTTTACGACCAATGGGTTATCATGCGCCTCTCTGCCTTCAGGAATCTCTTCTGTAGTGAAAGAAATAATTTGCATTTGCCATTCTTTTAACTGCGACGCCTTCGCGATGTTCATCACTTCTCTATCATCAGCATCCCTCGCAAAAACCCTACTGAGAACATTATCATGAAAATCTTCAATTGCTCGGTATGAATGTATAATGGAGTTGCAAAACAAATTTTTGGCTTTTGTTCCAACTTCTATTACGAATGTTTCTTTCCCCTTTGCTGAATTTGTCCTGTGCATTTCTGGCGGTGGTGGTAACGGTTGAACCTTCTCTTCACTTTTTAGAAAATGATTCAGCTTTCCTTGGTCAATCATTCTGAGGATGATTCTTTTTATATTTCTGCAGTCATTTGTTAGGTGTCCATGAAAGCGGTGGTAAGAACAGAACTCGTGACTTCTATCACTTGGTGGTGGCTCATTCCCCATATTACATGGTGCAGGTATGTTTTCCATCAAGAGTATAGCTTCCCATATTTTTTCCACGCTAGTATTTAATGGTGGCATTTTGATTTCTTCCCATACTACTCTGTGACTTCGCTGCCCTCCATGATAATTCTGTCTTCGACCTCCATAAGTTTTTTGCGGATGATCAAGCCTTTGAATTTTGGTATTGCCGCCACGGTTGTAATAGTTCCTTTCTCTTTCATATTCTTCCTGATCACGACTTCCCATAGCTACTATCTTTGGCTGTCCATCATCTATTATCCTTTCTTGTTGCCCTTGCGAAGTGCTCGCTACTGTATTTATCAATTTGGGTAATAAGCTTGCATTCGCAGCATTTGGATTTGTATTCGCAACTGGGTATGATTCCATCTCATTTTATCTTTCCTCCAGAGCAATATATTCCTCCTGAAGTTCTCGCAACTCAGTCATTGTAATTGTATTCTTGACTCTAAAAATTTAAATATATAACAAATTGGTTGCGAACATAGCGTTTATGAATGATAGAATAAGATATCTTTCATCCACTCGTCCAGCCATTTCGCTACACATTGTCTTCCACCTCACAGTTAAGTGTCTCAAACTTTCGCCAACTCTTTGTTTCAGCCCAAATACATCTTCAATTCCTGGTCGCGAGGAGTTGTTACTTATATATGCCCCTAAGAATATAGCTTGTAAATGATTGAATGACGTGATTGTGTTTCTTGGTAAACCCTCAAACCATTTCAGCGCTTCTCCTGTTAAACTTGATGCAAAATATTTGCATAATATGGCATCATGATTTTCCCATTGCAAAAGATACATCTCACATACGCTTTGATGTGTTGTATTGCGCAAGTTGTTCCATCAAAAATGCTGGTTAATGCGGGTAAATTGCAATTTGGGGGTATTCCTCCTAACTGCACCTCTAGTGTAAAGGGAGTTTTCGCAGCTTCTTCGATGGCCTCATCCAATTGTCTTCTTCCTCCTCCCCTTATATTGTTCAGCATTCCCCTCATTTCTACCAACTCTCTTAAGATTTGTTCGTTTACATCAGGATTCAAATTTATTGGTCTTTTTAGCTCTGCCTCTCTCCTTCTGCGTTCATGTCTACCTTGATTTTCTTGTTCAGCATTTTCTTCTCTTCTTTCTCTGCGACTCTCTCCTTCATCTCGTTCACGAATTCGCATACCATTGTATCTATCATTTTCTATTCTTGGTTGTCTATCAGTTCTCCTTTGTATTCTTTCATATTCTTCATTGATATTTCCATTGTTGCGATTTTGCTCGCGCCTTCTTTCTCGATTGTCATGATTGTTCTGCCGAATTGCTTCCTCCAATTCCCGTTCTTCCATTTATACTCTTAATCTTTCCCTTTCGCAAGCTAGATGCGCTTGTTCAATATAATGCTTTTCGATGTCATCTTCAATCTCCTTTTGTTTCCTCTGTGTTTCTCTCCCATGCAGTATTCTTCTTCCTTCTTCCTGATTTTCTTCATCAATTGGACCATTCTGCTGCCTATTTCCTTGATTTCCGTCATTTTGGACATTCTGTAAAATCTCAGGACGTGGAATACACACCATTTCCCTTCTTTCGCAGCATCTTTCACCGAGATTTGGCTCTCTTTCTAGATTTTCTTCATTAACATTTTCTACAGGTAATATTCTCCTCACATCATCTCTAACCGATCCTGATCTTGACCTCGGTATTACTTCTCGACCTCTATTCTCGCAACCTCATATTTTCCATTCTTAACTCATGGTTTTGCCTTGTTAAATTTGCACGTTCTTCCGCTTCTAATCGCCTTTCTTCATGTATTGTTTGTCTCAATGCTTCTAATGTTTGCGACTTCTTCATTTCTATGAGTTGTTTCTCCCATCTCTTCTCGATTTCTCTCCTCTTGTCCATTATTTATCAATTGTTGCACTTCTTCTCTTTCTTCCATAGAATCTGATCTCCATGTATGCACACTCACCCTATCATAATCTATTACTATATTCAGTGCTGGTTGAATTTGACCTTCTTCTCTATCTCTTGCGTTTATTCTTGATGGTTCACCTACTTCATTTCTCCTTTATCCACTAATCTCCCGCTTCTTCTTACAATTGTTGGTTGTTACGATGCATTCCTTCTTCTAGCCATTTCTCAATTTTAGTAAGTTGTTGAAAATTATACGAAATTTCTTTCTTGTTACTCCTGATTCTTTCAATTCACAAGGTTGATCTCTACTCAATCCCTGTTTCTAGCGCCATTATGTAGTTGCAGGAAATCCTACACTACACCCCTCACTAGAATGCACACAATTAAGTCATTTTAAGATGAATGATTATGATTTCTATTGATTGAATACTTGAATCTTTACAATATGAAATAGAAATGAGTAGTAGAATTACAATCACTCTTAAACTTTCTCTCTCCAAAAGACTTGCTTAACAATTCAAAAAGAACTCTCCCACAACAGACTGACTCAACCCTTTATATAGGGTAGTACACAGTGGATGACAGCTAAGCTGTCCTTTATTTTCGGGAATGGCTTGCGAGATATCGCAAGTGTACAAGTATACAATTTCGCGACACTCCTAAATTTCGCTGAGTCTTCATATCTTCCTCGTGTTCTGGCTGTCGTCATTCATTGCGTCATTTATTTTACTTCCCTGCGACTCCCTCGCAATGTCGTCATTTATTAATCTCGCGAGGTATTGATGTCGCGATATTCTGATCCTACATCCTCCATTACCGCTTTGAAATCCGACTACTCAAAAATTCGCAAAGAAAATGCAATACTCGCTGCTTCCCTTGCTCTTTTTCGCGACTGAGCAGAAAGAAGATTCGACTATATGCGTGACTGTAAAGATATAGAGAGTAAAAATCAGCAAAAAGCACTCCTTCGTCAATTTCATCTTAAAGCCGAAGTTCTTGTGAATGATGTTTTACTATCTAAATCTCTTGATCATGTATCTGTCGAACCTCTGGAAGTAAGCGATGATGAAGTTCCTAATCCTCCCGATAGCGATTATGATTATAATAGTGGCGAAGAATTCGCAAATGAAGAGACTATCTCTCCCAATAAAACTGTCAATGACGATGTCGCGAATGAAGATGTAGGTGAAGAAGGATCTGGTGGAAATATATTAACTAGCGAAAATATAGATAAAGTTACTGAAGAAAACCTAGTACTTCCTTCTGGTGAAAAAACTGATATTTGAGAATTGACTTTCTCTTGTAATCTTTCATGTTTTTGATGTGTTCATCTGCTTATTACTACTCTTTCTTTCAATGAGTATAATTTTTGGTATTTAATAATTGCTATTTTGTTTTCAATTATTTACATTAAAATTCATCATTGCGACAAGATCGTAGGACGTCTTTACATTTTCGTGTAATGACCCATTGATCTTGCCTTATCAGTGTTTTTGTGTGTACTTATTTTGCCTTCCTAGTTAAAGGTCTTATTTTGCCACCCCTCATTTTTGCGACAATATGACAGGCCTAAAAATTCTTGCGAACTTGAAGCCCCATGACATTGCCGTCTTGCGACAAAATCGCAGGACGTCCTTACACTTTCATGCAACGACCCATTGATCTTGTCTTATCATTTCTTTAGTATTATTGCCTCTGCAGGATGTTTGTGTTGCGACAATATGACAGGCCTAAAAATTCTTGCGAACTTGAAGTCCCATGACATTGCCGTCTTGCGACGAAACGCAGGACGTTTTTACACTTTCATGTAAAGACCCATTGATCTCGTCTTACCCTCGCGTTAGTATTATTGCCTCTTCAGGATCATCGCACAAATATGACAAGCCTAAATTTTCTTGCGAAAATAGAGCCTCATGACATTTGCGTCTTTTGACACTTATCAGCTCCCTAATGGAGGGTGCCGCCCTTATCATCTCCCTGGTTGCCCCTTCAAGGAGGCGTACATCGGCCATACAAGACTAGCTCCTCCCATTCGGTCTTAACAACAACCGATTGTTTTCGCAGACCTCTTATCCCTTATACCTATAGGGTTTATGGTTACGAGACCGCACCTAAGTGGAGTTTTCTTGGGCGAGTGCGGCATGTGCCAAGACTTGCCAAGAATGGCCGAGACACTTCAAATGCCCTGGCACTCTTGGCTCAACTGTACCTCGGCTCCTTGGTCATACACGACTCCTTGGAAGAGACCCTCGGTCGTCCAACCAGGGTATAACCTTATATATATAGTTGGAAATCCAAGGTATCTCTCCTGGATGGGCTTTATTGACCCCAAATTTTCATGACTCGGGTTCCAGGGGCGGTGTAACCTTTTCCCTGAGCCATGTCAAGAGATTCCCCCTTATATGACGCACTTTAGGTCTTACATTTGCCTCTTACGAAATATCATTCGCGAACTAGGGTGTACGCCATAAAGGTTCGTCCCATTCACCCACTCATTCATTTACGTAAATTCGTTCAATCATTCATTTTTTATTATCTCTTGTTATTTCATTTGCGAGATATTCGCACATTCTTTCTTTATTTTATGCAATTTCGCAATAACTCTGTCACAGGAACATTTCATATGAATTCATTTCATTTCATTCATTCAACATTTCGGAACTTATTCTTTCCCTTCCATCTTCTATGGGTAATATTTCTTGAGATATAATCTATTCCACGGTCTACCCAATCTCTGGCCCACATCTTTGCCCTCAGGATCCATTAATCTATATGCCCCTGTTCCAACTATCTCTTTGATGATATAAGGTCCATCCCACTTTTTCGCCAATTTTCCACCACTTTCTCGCTGATATATTGGTGTTTCTCACAATACCATATCACCTGGTTGAAATTCGCGTGTCTTGACACGTTTGTTATATTCTCTGGCTAATCTTCGTTGATAATTCTCCATATACTGTAGTGCTCTTTCTCTCTTTTCTTCTAATTCATCTAATTTAACCAAAATGTTACCCGCACTAAGATTTTTCTCCCAATCTTCTCTCTTTGTTGTTGGAATAATAACTTATGTCGGAAGTACAGCTTCAACTCCATATGTTAGACAAAATGGTGACATTCCCGTAGCTTCTCGCCTTGTTGTATTGTAAGCCCATACTGCATTATGCACTTGTTCACACCATGCCTTATTATGTCCTTCTAACTTCTTCTTTAGTATATCTGCGATTGTTTTATTTATTGCTTCCGCTTTGTCCGTTGGCTCATGGGTATAAAGGAGTTGATTTCCCACATTTTATTTGAAATGCATTAAGCGGCAATTCTATATTTTGTCCCTCAAACTGTTTCCCATTGTCGAGATACCAATTGTCTTTGGAATTCCAAATCTACATATTATGTTTTCGAATATGAAGGTAAAAACATCTTTATCGCGAATGTGTTGTCTTGCTTTTACTACGCCCACTTTGTGAAATAATCAGAGCGACAATCGGGATATCTCCTCTGCCCCGTGCACTGGTAAAAAAGGTCCTACAATATCTAATCCCCACTTTCCAAAAGGCCATACACTTGTTGAAGAGGTTAATGGTGCTCTTTGGTGCATGTATTTTCTTTCCATGCCTCGACAATCTTCGCAACGTCTTGATACTTGTTTCGCATCTTCATGCATATATGGCCAATAATAGCCTTGCATTTTCGCCTTATGTGCTAAAGATCTTCCGCCACTGTGATTGCCAGCATCCCCACTGTGTAACATTTTTAACACTGTTTCTCCTTCCTTTCGTGTTAAACATCTAAGCGAGGGTCCATTAAAGGATCTTCGATATAATACCCGTCTCTTAATTCATAATTTGTTGCACGTCTTTTTAATTTGTGCATCTCTAATCTATTTCTTGGTGTTTCTCCTTTCATTAGATAAGCATGAAGTTCTGTTCTCCAAATCTTCTATGAGCATTAATTCGTTTCCTCAAGAATCTTTTTGATTTTTCTATATATAGCTTCTTCCTCTTCCTCTTTGTTGATTGATGGTGATAGAAGTGTACGTATTTTTATGCATCTCAATGTGATGATCAAAAAATTATAGTCTCCTTCAAGTCGGTGGATCTGTCATCATACTTGATATAAAAGCAAAAGCATCCGCGAGTCTATTGTCTCTTCTTGATATGTATCTCCATTTTATTTTTGGTATCATCGCCGACAATTCTTCAACAAGTTTTTTGTATTTTTTCATAGATGGTTCATTTGTAGTATATTCTTCTTTTATCTGGCGAATAGCCAACTGGGAATCACTGGTGATCCTAACGTTCTCTAACTTCATTTCTATTGCGAATCGCAAGGCATGTATTATAGCTTCATATTCTGTTTCATTGTTGGTAAACGCAAATTCCAATCTAAAAGAAAAAGCCATTTTATTACCTTCTGGAGAAATTACAATGATCCCAATTCCGTTACCTTCTCCATTTGACGATCCATCTACCAATATTTCCCATCTGTTTGGCTTAGTTAATAAATCCCTTGGATTTCCATGTTCTTCTTCTATATCCATCATCTCTTCCACTGCTTCATCCTCTTCTAATGGAAAATTCTGCTAAAAAGTCTGCCACAACTTGTGATTTGGTTGAGGATAATATTTCATATTTGAGTTTGCAATGACTTACTTGAGCATTCCATCTTTCAACTCTTCCTGAGTTTGCAATTGCGAAGTTTAAATGTTGCGTAAACTAATGCCAGAATTAATTTTTCAATTTTTGAATAATTTTTCTCTGCGGCATTGAATGTTTTGCTGATGTAATAGATTGGTTTCTCCACACCTGCGTCCATTCGCAATAATACTGCACTTAGTGCATGCGAGGTTGTCGCGAGGTAAATTAGTAATTCTTCCCCAGCTCGCTTTTTGTAAGATTGATATATCCATTAGATGTTCTTTTTATTCCTTGTAACGCCTTTTCACATTCATCTGTCCATCTAAATTTCGTTCCCTTTTTAAGTATGTTGAAGAAATGCTTGCACTTATCAGATGATCGCGAGATGAATCTTCCTAGAGAAGCTAATAGTCCATTTAATTTTAGCACATCTTTCACTGTTGCTGGTGTCGGCATATCGCGAATTGCTTGTACTTTCTCCGGATCAACTTGTATTCCTTCTTTTGACACAATGTATCCTAAAAATTTTCCAGATGTCACCCCAAAGGTACATTTTTCTGGATTTACTTTGATATTGAAATGTCTCATTTGTTCAAAAATTTCCTTCAAATCTCGTACATGATTTTTCGCTTCTTTGATTTTTATTAACATGTCATCCACGTATACCTCTAATGTTTTATGTATCCATTGTTCGAACACTTTCTATACCATCCTCTGATACGTTGCACGAGCATTTCGCAGACCAAGTGGCATTTTTGTGTAACAGTATAATCCTCTTGGAGCGAAAAAGGCAGTATGTTCTTGGTCTTCTTCAGCGAGAGGAATTTGATTGTATCCATTATATCCATCAAGAGAGGATATCCTTTCATTTCCTGCTGCTGATTCAACCATCTGCGGAATATCTGGCAAAGGAAAACTATCTTTTGGACAAGCTTTGTTTAGATCGGTAAAATCTATGCAAATTCTTATTCCTTTTTTCTTCTTTGGAACTACGACCATATTTGCTATCCATTCGGGATATTTTGCTTGTCTAATAATTCCGGCATCAAGCATCTTCTGTAACTCTTCTTCTATTTGAGGATGATATGCTGTTGCAATTTTTCTAATTCTTTGCTTGAATGGTCTTGCATTTTTATCAATCTCTAATTTATGGCACGCTACAAATGGATCTATTCCAGGCATCTCATCCATATCCCATGCGAAAATATCTTTATAATCTCGCAACAAATCAATAGTCCTTCTTTCCTCATCTGCCTCCATTTTAGTCCCAATTTTTAACATCTTTGGTTCTTCTTCAGTTCCAATATTTACTTCCTTTGTTGGTTCTGCCGCAGTGTAGCTAGCCTTCGTTTCTCCCATGGGCGTTGGTCCTTTTACTTCCTTCGCGAGATCATTCTCTTCACCATATATTCCTTTTCCTTCTTCCGCTCTTATCATGTAAGTTCTAAATTCTTCTTCCTTTTTCACTGCTTTTGCCATCTTCTAGCGATCTTTTCGCCTCTTCACCTGTTCTTCATAATGTCTTACTTCGATTTGATGATATATTCTTCCTTTATCAGTATCTCCTTTGATTTCGCCAATTCCACTCGGTATAGGAAATTTAACACATTGATGAAATGTTGATGCTACAGCTTTTGTTGTATGTATCCATGGTCTTCCCAACATCATGTTATATGGTGATTCCATATCCACTACACATAACGTCACATGTGTTTCAATTTCTCCCAACAAAATTCGTATTTTTATTTCCCCTTTAGGTTTTGTTATGGTTTTGACGAAACCATAGATATGATATGTTGCAGAAGTCAATTCTTCAACTTTGTACCCCAATTTTTTATAAGCATGATAAAACATTATATTCACTGAACTCCCTGTGTCCACCAAGGTTCCATTTATTGCCCATTCTTCCACTGTTTTTGTTAATTTTCCCTCTTCTTTGCTAGCACTTATCGTAATCACTAATGGAGATGTGTGATTTAAATTCTCTCCTGATATCTCCGTTGCAGTGAACATAATCTTCTGTTTTTCCCATTCTTTCAAGGGTGATGATTTGTCTGCTGTTATAATCTTCTTTCCTTCAAAATCTCTTTTGTGTATTCTCCCTTTGATACTTTCATGAAATTCATTAACCGTTGCTTTTGTAATCATATTACATTCCAATTCTTCATTACTCTCTTTGATTCTAATTTTCTCCAATTTATCCATCATACTCTTGATTTTAAAAATTTTAGTGACAATATCCAATCTCTTATCTTCAATCAATCCCTATTTCTAGCGCCAATATGTAGTTGCAGGAAATCCTACACTACACCCCTCACGATAATCCACACAACTAAGACATTTGAAGATGAATAACAATGATTTTATTGATTAATTCCTTGAATGTTTACAAGATAAAATAGAAAAGAGCTAAAGAAATTACAATCACCACAAACTTTCTCTCTCCTAATGACTTGTCTAACACTCCGAAAAAGATCTCCCTCACAACAGGCTTATTCAACTCTTTATATAGGGTAGTACACAATGGATGACAGCTAAGCTGTCCTTTATTTTCGGAATGACTTGCGAAATATCGCAAGTGTACAAGTATTCATTCTCGCAGCTCTCCTAAACTTCGCTAGGTCTTCACACCTTTCTCGTGTTTTGGCTGTCGTCATTCATTGCGTCATTTATATTATTCTTCTGCGACGCCCTCGCAATGTTGTTGTTTATTGATCTCGCGAAGTATTGATGTTGCGATATTCTGATCCTACACTAGCAAGCACACAACTCTCTAAAGCATTAAAAAGAAGAATCACGCAGGAAACTAAACTGTCAGTCTTCCAAGACTGACAATTGAATGGAGACTAAGGTGGCCCTTATCCTAACACGTGGGGTGCCAATAACCGTCCCATATATTTTGACCTTATCAACTAGGTCAATCACAAACTGGAATCTTAGATTCTTAGTTACCAGTCGCGCTGCAAAGAGTGGTTCACGCCGGCAGGTTCAGTCTGATGGCTAGTTGTGATGAGATCGAGACAGAGAATTTGAGTAGTATTTAGAAACCCAATTTCAGAGGAAAATAGAGATGAGAAAAGATGGAAGAAACGGAATCTATTGCCATCAAAAAAAGCTGCAATTGTTGATATTCATGGATGAGTTGTGGAGATAAGAATTGGGTTTTGAGAGGTTGATGATGTATGGGATCTGAAATCAAATATGGGTTGGATTAGGATTTGATTTTAGCTCGAGTATCAGTTGTTGTAGTTCGATGGTTGATTGAGAGCTTTGTGTTGATTGCTACATGAAGTTGCAGATGAAGAATTAGGGTTTGGTGCTGAAATGGTGCTAGTAATTCGTTCTTACCAGTAAATGAGAAAACAGATGGGGGTTGAGCTGATAATGTTAAGTCAGTGATGATGAAATTTATGAAAGATGGAGTTTTAATGGGTCTGTGAAGCACAAGGGTTGATTGCACAGGAATTGAAGCTGCAAGCGGATACACTGAGCTTGTGCAATGCAGAAATGGGTTCAAGAGAATGGATGTGAAAATGATACTACAGAAAATAGAAGAACGAGGGAAAGTTGGATGCTTGCTGTTGGTGGAAGAATTGGCATGAACTACAATGGGTGTTAGGTACTGAGACGTCCATGGGGTATTGATTCTGTTAATGGAGCAGCTGCAGTTGAGTGCCTGAGATGAAATCGTAGGATGTTGCAGTTAAGGATGGGTTTGAAATGAAGCTAAGAAGCTGAATGTATGAGAAGTTGCAGTGGTGATTCTGTGATGCAGAGAAGGAATCAGAAGTGGTTCATGGCAGTGGTATTGAGAGTACAAATGAGCTGATTGCAGAAGGCTTGAAATGGGTTTGAATGTATGATGTTTCTGTTAAGGTTGAAATTTCAAGAAATTAATGGCAGAGAATGGCTCGAATGGTTTGTGTATGAGACTGCTATGGTAATCGAGTACCAGACTGCAGTGAGCGAAGGGAACTGGATGAGAAGATTCAGAAGTAGAGCTGGTGATTATGTATGCTGCAGGAAATGAGTTTTGGTGGTGAATGTATGGGTATGGTGCTGTGAGCAGAATGATTGCAGAGAGGTATGGCCTGAGGCAGTGAGAAGTGACAGAGTGCCTGAAGGCCCTGAACGAGAACTGCGGAGACAATGCGAAAAGTGAGCAGAATTGGTGCGGCGATGGTACTAGTTCCAGTTGCCGGATTTTGGAACCAAAAGTGGGGATTGGAAAGTTTCAATGAATCATGAAAGGGTACGAGTCGGATGCACGATTCGGTCGTGGCATATATGAGTTTGGAGTCACGCTTTTGGGTACGTTTTTGCAAGAAGTAAGAAGTTGGATTATATGGTTTTTGTGAATGTATAAGCTATAGAGAAGGAGAGATGAGTTGCTGGAAGTACATATTTGCCTGGTGACGGTTTCAGATATCTCAGGTGGCCAGAGTAGTTTTCCGGTGCCGGATTCCGACGACAGTGACCGGATTCTGGTGATGACGTCAGCAGTCCGGCTACCCAGTTTTGGACCCAGAAATTCCAGAGACATATTTCTCACACATGGGCTTGGTGGAACAATTGGAGACGGTTTTGAAAAGACTTGACCTACTTTTGGAAAGAATATCCTTTTGAAATTGGATAAGCATATAAATAGAAAAGTCTTTCTCTAAACATATATATCTCCATTAGGGAGGCTTCTACTTGTTTTCTAGGGTTTCACATGATAGTTCTTCTTTGCTTTCTATGATGATTTCCAAAAACACAAGTAATTGATTTTGTTATTGGTTAAAGATGTAGTTGGATTTTGAAAACAAGTTATGATTTTTATGAATTAGTTTTCTCTCAATATTATCGTTTGATTTCTACTGCTTATTACAATTGCATGATTGACGTATTGCAATATGATTGAATGTTTGTTTAGTTAAGTCTAGAATTGATTGAACTCACATCCATATCTATAGCTATTTTAGGGTTCATCATCGAGCGATAATCTTGAATATGAGTAGCATGATATGATTATGGTTTGTAGTGATACAATCTTGTAGTCATATGTAGAAATTGATCGTTGTCCGAATTGTCATGCGCAATGTATGACAATTGCATTGATTATCCTATTTCTGAAACTTAATGCTCCTGGGAATTGAACTTGATTAGCGCAAGGCATTAGGTTATTCTTTAGGTAAAATTCACATACGCAGCTCTAATGTGTGTGTTGATGACTTAGGAAATTTACGGAGTATTCTTGCAATAAGGTATTCTAGGGCTTTTGATAATAGCGAGATTAAATAGGAATTCTATTCATATATTCAAAAACTTGTTTACAATTGAAGATGAAACCTTTATCCAATATTTTCACACCTTTGATTTGCGTGTTTATTTCTTTGTTTGCTTTTACTTTACTTTTAGATTATAAAAATCAGAAAATCCCCCCTTGTTACCTATAGGAAACCATAACATATTGACAACCCAAGACCTCTCTGTGGGAACGATCCTTTCTTGCCCTTGCTTCATTATATATTTTGAGTGGTAAGAAAGTGTAATTATTTTTGACGCCTACGACATTGATCAGCAATCACTAAGGAAAGGACAATTGTGTTTAAACGTTGATATCTAACAAAAGAGTAAAGCATTGACTAAGGGGGAGAAACATATCATATTGTTGTGTAGTAATTCTGTACTACAAAAGGGGAATAACAAAGATGTTCGTATTGAATATCTACCCAGATTACCTTTAGGGGGAGTATTAGCTTTGTTATTCAAATGTCAACAGCGGCATTTATTGATTGAATATATGCAGGATATTGTGTTGTTGAAACTTGAAATCAAGCGTATGTAAAATGAATTATAGAAATTTGTTTATCCATATGTATTAAGAGTCTTGTCACTAAAATTGACAAAGGGGGATATTGTTAGAGCATAGCTCGGTTGAACCCACCAAGCGTTAGTATGTCAAGTTTGGTTGTCATATTTTAGTGAATCAAAACTCATCTAAGAGTCACTTGATTATGTACTAGAGAACAACATCATTTAGGTTAGACTAGAAAGTCTAGGAATGTTGAGACAAACAAGTATTACTCGAAGACCTGAAGAATGTGAAGAAGTAACGGAGTACAAAGACGACATCATCCTTCCTCTTGAGGTTAGTAATATTGACTTGAACTGTATCTTTCCTAACATATCTTTCAAGTCATGCTATATTGAAAACACAACTGCGAAGCTGTGTATGAAACATTTACTCTAGTAGTGAGACATGATCGTATGATCATAGTATTAGGAAGATAGATTGCGAAGTATAATGCTTATCTTTTAAACTTCGTATATATGACATCGGCATAATCTTATAATGTTGTTATGATTAGGTGTATGGGTTATGGTGAAGATTTCATCCTAGGAAACAATGTTTTACATTCGTTTAAAGGAAGTACATTCATGAACTTGTTTTATGAATAGAAAGGGAAATCGCTAGGCTTATTGGTATTGTTATTCATTGCATATATTTGGACTACCAATATGTGTGATATGGTAGAACCGATCGTAACTTTGTTATGTATCTTGGTACAACTAATCACAATGCCTGAATTATGATTTGGTATGACTAGTTTTCATCAATTAGTGTAACCAATCCTAAGTAATCACCACGAGATGGTGTGATCGATATTTGTAATTAGTGTAACCGATCCTGGTAATTGGTATGACTAATCACAGAGAGTTGTGTAATCGATCCTTGTAATTGGTGGTAACCGATCCTGGTAATTGGTGGTAATTGATCCTGGTAATTGGTATAACCGATCCTGGTAACTGGTGTGACCAATCACAAGCAATACCATATAATATGGTAACCGGTCCTGGTAATTGATATAACCGATCCTGGTAACTGATGTAACCGGTCCTAGTAACTTGTGTGAGTAATCACAAGTATTTCCATAAGGTATAACCGATCTTTATGTTTGGTAGAACCAATTGAACCCATGAATGTGTTTTGATAAGTTTGATCAATCACATAGTAGTCTTGGAATACAAATGAACCAATTCTAAACTTGTTTAGAACTGTGGTATAATCGATTCCAAGAATGTAAATATGAAAGAGGATTTACATGAAGAAGATTTCAACATTCTTTGAACACGTACAATAACTCTTATCTTTTATTGTTCAAAGATATTCCTAATTACTCAAGGAGATCATGTTCGAAATATATTAAGAATCTTTTAATTATGGTTGTTAGTTTTTATATGCTTTAATTACCAGCAATTAAATGCACATCTCTAGAGAATAAAAATTAGTAATGTGCATTTACTAATTGGAGATTTTCTATTGAGAGATTTCGAAAATATTGAACACATCATTTATTGGAATTAGGAAAACCGAATGGGAGTTTATAGCATATCTTGAGTATACTTTCGGTTTTGGAAATTCCTTGATGTCCAAACTTCTCTGGTCTATAAATATCTAAGTTTGCATTTCTAGCAAACTATCCTAAGAGCCAGGCAAACTTCATATTCTTGTTGTTTCTGGTGGAGCCGTCTATCCGGAGAGGAAGTACCCTAATTAGGCGAAATCTCTTACGACTGCTCGTTTAAAGACTTCTGTGGGATCAAGAAGCTCTACGAGTACCGTTGGTGGGAAACTAGATAATTGCAGTGTCATTAGTTTTCGATTGATTTTATTGACTAACGGTTGTTGAATTTTTATTGCACCTAGTTTGTTTATTCTTGAGAATCTTCTCTTCTGATATAAGATTCACTCAATCTAGATCGAAGTGTCGACGAGATCTTTAGACTTTTTGTAGTTCTAAAGACATATTATGATACTCAATTGTTAACAGACTCCGTTCTGTGCGTGATTGATCATAAGAGATTCAAGTGGTGTTGTGCAGGTTATTACTGAAGATCATTGAAGATTTGAAGATTTGAAGATTTCTTATTTAGTTTCTCATATCTTTGTGTATCACAAACCTTGATCAGCTGGGATCCAACTAGAATCGGATTTATTCGCTTGATTAGTTGCGTAAGATCGGTAACACATAATAGTTCTCTTGAGATCTATTTTATATTGTTACGAATCCGAATCTTATTACTTTGGTGATAGAGATTGGATTGATCTAACCGGACGAAGGAGTTTATCGGATTAAACAGAAGAGCCTTTGCGTATGACTTGAGATATCTTTATCTGGAAAGAATCAATAGAGTTGTTACCAAACAGATTTGTTGTTCCTTTACCGTTTGGAATACGATCCAAAGGAATTGTTCCAGTGCGTGCACTTATTGAATGTCAGAAGCGCAAGGATACTGAAGAAACTAAGTGAACTAGGGTTAGTTGCTTGGTCTCAACTATACGAAGTTGGTTTAGATTTTCTATAGTGTCTTAATTCTGAGATTATTTAATTCTGGACTAGGTCCCGGGGTTTTTCTGCATTTGCGATTTCCTCGTTAAAAAACTCTTGTCGTGTCATTTACTTTATCTTTCCGCATTATAATTGTTTTATTATAATTAAAATAAATTGCACTTGTACGTTAACATGGCACTTGATATTGATCCTATTGGTTTCGGTTATTACCGTACCTTTTATCAAGTGATCACTTTGTTGTTGTATTATCTCGATTCCATATCCATAGACAATCACACAAAGTGTATTGGATTTCTCCACTTTACTTTGATATTTATTCACGAGTTAGGCCAATTCGGACTAACCCTATTTCAAGTGGACACTGTGTTGAAATATTCCTTGAGTAATTGTATCTCCAAGAGGTTTATACACAGTGGGTCTTGTATATGTTGTGATCAAAATAAAAGATTATGGTGTATTTGGGTACCCTCGTATTTTCAAAGTGTCTCAAAGCATTCACTGCTTGAGGCATTCGGCGTTTGAGGACTTTCATGCTGGACGCTCAAAACTTCTGAAGTTTGCATTTAGGATTTTCTTAATTCACTTGTATTTCAATTCCTCCAAAACATATGCAATACTTGCATTAAGTAGTTGAATTCCGTTCGGCAATTAATCACAGTTCGTGTTAGAGCACTGCTCGGCCGAACTCGCAAGCGTTGCTATCTCAAGCTTGTTTGTCAAGTTTAGTTGTCAAAACTATAAGTCTTGATTTCTAGTCTACTTATAGTTATGTCTCGGATTAGGATAGAATGTGTAGTTGAGCCTAGACTTCACGACGTTCATCTATTGAACACTTTTGTCTTAGCCGTATTCATCTAACACTTCTAGATCAAATATGATGATCAATCAATCATGATAGATAATCAAATGAATCTAATTGTGTTTCAAATAGAGTATTTCAATTGTTCACTATCTCATAGAAATATATATAAACAAATTGAAACAAAATCGTATTGATTCGTAATCATACAAAGTACTTATACAAGAATCAAATCATGAACATTAAGCCACGGTTTGCAAAGTTAATTTACATTCCTTAAATCATAAATGTTTTATTTCATGAGTATGAGAATCATACATAACCGATTTTAGAACTTAACCACTGTGTTCGCAAACCAGGTGCGCGAACATCAGCTCCGGACCTTGGTCTAAACAAGTAGTTCGCAAACTAGGTACGCAAACAACCGTCCGGACCCAACTCAGGTAAAACCGTTCGCATACTAGGTACGCAAACAAGGTTCCCGGACCTGAATTATCATAATACAGTTTGCATACAACATATATATACATACCGTGTTGTATCCAGTCATGGGTCATTGTTCTAAACTCTCATTTCAATCATTGAAACATCCTTTGAAGACAATAATAGTAGTCTCACATTATTAGCTTCAAGTAATTTTCAAGTGATCGAATGATCAATACGAAACTTCCCAAGTTAACATCAAATGAGTGTCTCACACAAAGCATATAAGATGTTCAAGGTAATTTTCACATGATCATCTTTTGAATTAATATTTAGTTTCCAACAGATAAATTGTCTCCAACTAAACTCGTCAAGAATATGATGAACATAGTGTTGATGGTGGATTTTCATTTAAGGTTAAAATTGTGAAAACCAGAAAATTATGCGCTGACATCTTGTAAAAGATAAAGCCATTAATAAGTGTTGGATACTCCCTCACTTAATTCACCAAGAATGGAGCATGTGGCAACAATCCCATTCTATGAATACACGAAATTCATCCGAGGTTGGAGCATGTAGCAACAATCCCATATACCCTGAATTTCTAGCATTATTAATTAATGCGCAATCAGCCTTGTATTTCTGTACTCATTATCGGTGCGGCATGACGACCGAGTGTTACTCTTACAGAGCGAAGACGAACCTCCAAGCATTATAATGAAACCATGTACGAAATACCCGTACAGTGACTCTCGGTGTGTTATACTAGCCCGATTGAGCCCCTCTCGGTGTGTTATACTAGCCCGATTGAGCATCCCGGACCGACCGTATCGGGGCGATGGATATGATAGCGATCATACAACTCCACAAGCATGATTGGATGACCCAGATCAATTCCATCACCCCCAAGCGGTATGGAATACCCACTGCGACCCTTGCACGGTCGGCCATTGGCCTAGCTTGCCAAAAAACGTTCATACCAAGCATTATGGACGGAAAACCTAAATTAGGGTTTGCGGCATATTACATGTGTCGCAAAACAGTCTCAACCATCCATCTTTGCGGGTATAGATGGAGGGTGTAGATGTAGATTCAAAGGGCCCCAGCATGTCAACACGATCACCGTGGGCCCGCCTACACACTTGACCAATCGGTAAAGACCAACCATGTTTGGTCGTGACAAAATCGTCGCCCAAACAAGAGATGACGCACGGCTTTGAAACCCAAAATTAGGGTTTTGAGCATCACGAGCGTCCATCTTCTCGACATGAATGGAGGGTCCAAGATTAGATTAGCGAGTCCTGGTCATACCAGCATGACCACCGTGGACCCATCTATTCCCTAACCCGATCGGCCAAGGCATATCATGCTGGCTAATCCAAACACACGCTCAAACTAGCGTGGTCACACCTCCCAAACCGCAACCGATCTCGACCACTCAACTTCGGCCGGACGATTTGGATGGCTCAGATCACGTTTTCATGGGATATTCAGGTATATGCGTAAACATCAGCCTACCACCTTCACACCAGGCCAATCGGCCAAGACCGACCAAGATTGGTCGTCTTGGAACGTGCGCTGAAGAGGGCGTGACGCGCGGCCCTTGCGGCACTAGTTTTTTGTCGTAAATCGATCTCGACCACTCGATTTCACCGGATGAATTGGGTGACCCAGATCATACTTTCATGAGGTAATGGGGTATAGGAGCCTACACCATCATGCCATCTACACGCACGTATGGTCGGTTAGGCCAAAGTTGTATCCCATGCTTGGTTTCGACCAAGCTGAAGAGTGATGCCTGCGCACCTCTTCAAAACCCTAACTTCATCAACGGTCGCAGATGGGTGTCTCAAAGATCATCTCATCCGTCCAACTTCACCAGCTTGGTTATACAGCCCTGGTCGGGAGTTAATTGGTTAGTAAGGTGTCATTACCCATCACTTTACCACACCATGATGCAGTACATGCATAAAATACACACGATACTTCACAAGTATCGACTTCCGAGCTAACGCAGTCATTCAATTCATCATTACATGCTATCTTTCGTGGATCCACGATCCACACATTCCGGACATCAATCATGTCACAACCGGGGGATACATACTTGGGTATTGGTCTCAGCGGTTTACGGCGTGCGGCGTGCAACGCGCCATCACAAGAATGTGTTAGGAAGTCATGGACGGTTGGAGATGAACAGGAGAAGTGGGCAAGGCTGGTCGTGTATCACCAACGCACAACTCCACTACTCCATCACTCCACTTCCTCCACTTCCCACGAGAGACGTAAATAAGACTTAATGACTTGTATAAATAGGTTCTCCGTCCTATTTCCAAACAACAGAGAAAAACAACAAGAAAACACCCAGAGCCTGCTTACACCAATCGTAAGCTTGTTTACTTTCCTGTTACAAGTCATAAGCAAGTCTACACCTTCACATTCTCAACACCTTCTTCGCTTCCCTCCCTAAGATCAACCCCATCTCCTTCACTTTGTGACCGAAACAAGTCCGGAACGGCCATTTCTTGGTTTAGGCCGGACTTGCACTGATTGATCTCTCGAATCTACAAGCACTCACCGCGCGAGTGCATTTGTTTAAGGTTTAGACTCATTTCTCATCCACACACCCCAAATTACCAAAACCGGCAGAAATAGTTTTCACCCATAAACAATTGGCGACCACAGTGGGAGGTTGATCTCTCGGTTGTAAAGTCAATTTCTTCAATACCATTCAAACAATTCTGAGATGGTTGGTCTTAGGACCGCTTCGACAGTCTCAAATCCTGATGGATCCTCCAACGGAGATACCCCCTCCTAACGGTGTATCCGACGGCATGATCAGAAGACTTCCAACATTAAGCGAACTAGCACGGGTACAGGAGATTCACACGAAGAACATGGAGCTAATCAAAGAAGCGATAAACGGCATACTTGATCTCCTCATCAAGATGACGTCAGAAATGAGCATTCCGGAGATTTCTACACCGGGGAATAATTCCCCTCAGATCAACAGTTTCACTACGAACCAGAGACCAGTGGATCAGGAAGTGGCATCTCTAGTGGAAAGCTTGTGTGAACTCTTGCACCTCTCGAGGAATCAACGGGCAGAGACGTTTGCTGCAATTAATAAAATAGCTCTGGATGTACACCTGACTCCTTCTCGTCCAGAAGTCCTAGCTGCATCGGAAATGTCTGTAAACAATGTTACATTTACAGAAGACGACATGATGGCAGAGGAGGGTCACAACCGGGACCTACATGTTACCGCACATATCAAGGGTTCGGAGTTCAGAAGGGCCCTCGTCGACACAGGAGCATCTTCGAATGTAATTACTCTCAAGACTCTCAAGACAACCAAGGTTAGCCTATGCGAGATTGTACGACAGCCCACCACGATGACGGACTTCGAAGGAAATCAGACCTGCACATATGGGTATGTCAATCTGAACTTATCAGTAGGACCCGTTCAATCAAGAGCAAAGTTTGAGGTCATAGAAAAAGAGCCGGACTACCATATGATACTGGGGAGACCATGGCTTCACGACAACAAGGTCATTCCCTCAACGTATCACCAGTGCCTGAAGACCATGCTAAACGAAAAAGTCATCCGCATTCCTGCATCATTGTCTCCGTATGCACCAATATGTGGAGTGGAGTTGTTCAAGCCAAAAGTTACCTCGCAGGAAGGATCAGACAAAGTCCTGTGCACCCCACTACCCACGTGGGCTTTAATCAAGGAAGGAGACCGAATTGCATCACTGAGGGCCAAGCATCACGACACTTCTCTGACGAGGCGTCCATCTTTATCCAGTGAAGCTTCAACCCACGTTCACACCAAAAGGGAACGCACTTTTGAAGCAAAACATGACCATAAGGGGAAGACAATATACCGGCGCCGCTGTTAGCAATTAACAGGAGAGACAGGCACCCAGTCTTTTTGCCCGATTGAATGCTGCAAGAACGACGGAATACAAGAGGAGGTACCAGACGCCCCGCGGCAACTACAAGATGGAACCAATTCCACAACTGACGAGCTCAAGACTGTTAACATCGGGAATGAAGAATCTCCCAGGCCGGTCTCTATCAGTTCGACTCTGTCCACAGACGAACATACGAGTCTTGTTCAACTACTCAAGGAGTACCAAGATGTGTTCGCCTGGACGTACGAGGAGATGCCTGGTCTGGATGAAAAATTAGTCACTCATCACTTACATGTCATACCTGGATCCAAGCCAATCAAGCAATCTCCGAGGCAATTCAGACATGAAGTAGAAGAACAAATCAAGAATGAAATTCAGAAGTTACTAGGTGCTGGCTTCATCAGACCTATTCATCACCCGACCTGGTTGGCTAATGTAGTCCCAGTAAAGAAAAAAAATGGACAGATCCGATGCTGCGTGGATTTCAGAGACTTGAACAAGTGCTGCCCCAAAGACGACTTTCCTCTGCCTAACATCGACATGTTAGTAGACGCCACCAGCGGACACGGCATGTTCTCCTTCATGGATAGTTATAGTGGATACAATCAGATAAGGATGTATGAGCACGATGCGAGTAAGACAAACTTTCCGAACCCCTCTCGGTAATTTTTACTATACTTGTTATGCCATTCGGTTTAAAGAATGCCTGCAACTTACCAACGTGCTATGACGGCAATCTTCCACGACATGATGCATAAACAAGTAGAAGACTATGTAGATGATATCGTGGTCAAGTCAAAGGCTCGAGCAAATCATACTAACGTCTTACAGCAAGTATTTGAGAGGTGTCGAGAATACAAGTTAAAGATGAATCCTTTGAAATGCGCTTTCGGTGTCTCCTCGGGTAAATTTCTAGGGTTCCAAGTGACCGCATAAGGAATAAAGGTAGACCCGTCCAAGACCCAGGCTATCCTAACAATGCCGCCTCCCGAACCGTGAAGGAGCTCCGAGTTTCATGGGCAAGGTGAACTACATTCGACGTTTTATACCCGGTTTAGCCCAACTTACCTCCTCGTTCACCCCCTTATTGAAGAAAGGAGCCAGCTTTGTTTGGACCGCAACCCAGAAGAAGCTTTTCGAAAGATCCAAAGAATACTATCATCTCCAGCTATCATGAAGTCTCCCCGTACAAGGGAAGCCGTGTGTCTCTACACCGCCTTCGGCGACACCTGGCAGTGGGGCTCTACTCGCTCGGGAGGACGACGGGGAATCGAACGTCCCATATACTATTTCAGCCGAATATTGAGGGGCGCCGAACTCGATGCCCCGAGCGGAAAAGGCATATTTAGCCTTGATCCATTCCATTCAGAAGTTTAGGCATTACCTACTGTCTAATAGGGTGATACTTGTGTCTAAATCCGATCCTGCAAAGTTTTTACTTTCAAAGCCGGTCCTGACTGGAAGGACAGGCAAATGGCTTCTCCAAATGTCAGAGCTGGAAATAACGTGTGCGTCACCTAGAGATATCAAGGGTCAATTAGCGGCAGACTTCATCGGCAAAGCATTTCTGGAGAAGGCACTACAGAACTACATGAAGACCTCCCCGGAGAATTTCCAGACGTCTCTGTTTTGGAAGAAGAAGTGTGGCTCTTGTATTTTGATGGCTCTGCTACCCCTAGCAGCAATACTGGAGGAGCGGGCGTGGTGTTAGTCTCTCCAACCGGAGAAGTATTTTCGCATTCCTTCAAGTTAGACTTCGAATGCACCAACAACTCAGCAGAATACGAAGCTTTCCTTATAGGGCTTTCAATATCTAAACAAGCAGGAGTCACGCGTCTGGAGATAAGAGGTGACTCCAAACTACTGGTAAATCAGATGAACGGAGTGTACGCATTGAAGGAAGCGACACTAGCCCCATACCAGTCAGAAGCACAAAAGCTATTAAACTATTTCGCCGACGCAACCATAATCCATGTTAGTCGTAGCAACAATAAACATGCTGATTGTCTGGCAACATTGGCTTCCAAACTGAAATTCGAAGGAGCGGAAGAAACCCCGACAAGGTGAAGAGGAGAACCATAGAGTCGACATGGTCACAAAAATACAAAGACACCGGGATCGATGATTGGCGAACTTCAATCATTCAGAGCTCAACAACCCACTCTCTCAAGGAAAGGTCGTCTCTCAAAACCTTGCAGAACTTCTTCATGCTTCATGGTATGTTGTACTATCGAAACCCGGATGGTTCTCTCGTCAAGATGTCTTGGAGATGACGAATCACAATCGCAGCTAAACCGTGTTCACGATGAAGTCTGTGGACAATCATTGGTGGTAACGTTTTACCGGCGACTCCGGCCGTCTGGGCTATTATGGCCGGAAATGGAGACTCGGTCCAGCTACTTCGAAGTCTGCTCAAATTGCCAAGCACCGCCACACCAATCGGAAGTTTTTAGTGTGAACCACACTGGGACCGGAGAGAGCCATACATCAACTATCTTCGTGATGGAGCAACTTCCGCCGATCAAAAGGATGTCATCAAGATAAAGCAAAGGCCAAGCGGTTCGTATACCACGAAGGGATCCTGTACATCAGCAAGAGTTTCGGAGGTAATCTATTAAGATGCCTCGATCAAGAAATTCCAATCATTTTGAAGGAAACACACGAAGGGGAACATCAAGGGAAGAGGAAACTATTCCTCCGGATACACGAGAAATATTACTTGGCCGACCATGGAGGATGACGCGGCCGCTTTTGTTCAAAGCTGTCATAATTGTCAAATTCATGGAGACCTTGTTCACGCACCTTCCACCCTCTTGCACTCGATAAGCAGTCTGTGGCCATTCTACAACTGGGGACTAGACATCATCGGGAAAATCAACCCGCCCTCATCGAAGCAGCACGAGTACATCATAACTGCAACGGAATACTTCACCAAATGGGTAGAAGCCATCCCACTGCGAGGAACTACAGGAGCAACCATTGCGGCTTTCATTAAAGAACACATCATTTGCCGTTTCGGCATACCTAAGCATATTATCACCGATAACGGCACTCCCTTCGCCAATAAACAGGTACGAGAGTTACTTGAGGGGTATGGCATCGATGTGGGTTTTCTCCACCATCTACTATCCTCGGGGGAACTGACAGGTGAGAGTACCAACAAGACGCCGATCCGGATCATCGATCGAACCGTACATGACAATCCTAGAGAATGGCATGACCAGTTACCAATGGCGCTGTGGGCATACCGTATGTCACCTAGAAGCTCTATTGGGGTCTCCCCATATTCACTTGTTTACGGAGCAGACGCAATTCTCCCAGAAGAAATCAAAATCCCATCAACCAGGATTACAGCGATGACCGGGATCCATTGGAACGAGGATGAAGCCTCTAACTCTCGAATAGCGGAGTTAGACACTCTGGATTCCAGGAGAAATAAACCGGAAGAACGTACTCAGGTATACAGGAACAGAATTTCCAGGGCATATAACAAGACTGTGATACCACGTATTTTCAAAGTGGGAGATTTGGTCTTAAAAACGGCCAAGCATATCCAAAGAAGACATGTCCAGCACCGAAATTCTCACCAAAATGGGAAGGTCCCTACACGGTCACCAAGGCCTACAATACAAGTTACTACAAGATCATTAAAGTGGACGGAGGCAGTGGAAGCAGTCATCAATGGAAAGTGGCTCAAGGCATATCATGCCCGACCATCTATCCGTGTCAACAATACGGGCATTTATTTTCATTACATGTTTGAATCATCAATTATATTCGAGAGATGTGTCAATGAAAACCTGTTTCACCAATCAAAAACCAATGCGCTTTATTTCGCAAAGACATTCAAAAACTTTTGACATAAACGTCATTAACAATAAGGGAGTGCGGTTTAGAAGAGGCCGTCTAGAAGATTATAGTTCCTTGAGAGCATCATCTCCAGTCCTAGAGTGATATCTTTCTGTTCTTTTCTTCAAGTCCCGTGCCTGCCGCTCTACCTTCTCTCGATTCTCAGCTAGAGCCTTCTCCTCTTCCAAGATAGCTTTCGCAGCAGAATAACATTTACGAGGATACCAGCTCGATCAACCTTGATGGTATCAAGACGCTCAAGATAACCAAATTTCCACATTGAACTCCATGGATTCACAGGTAGATACCATATTCTCCCACTTTTCGAGGCTTGATTTAGCAACGTTGCGGATAGAAATACTCTCCATCTCAAAGCAATCATGGGAAGAAGGCGGTTTACACGGTGACCAAAGCAGAGGAACAGTGTCGGACCACGTTTCTGGTTGCGATATGGCCGTACTTCCTCCATAACTTTGTGTACAAAGGCCCAAACTCCTTCCGCACCAGGAATCCACCGACATCTCGGTAGCTAGAGGATAAACATTTCATGCGAACATCGAATGAAAGACCTGCATTTGGGTATTCATAAGATGAGATACCCAAGTCAGTATCTTCGAGGTTCACAGGGGTAAATGTGTTTGAATTTGAAGGAAGAGGACTGGTTAAGTCATCATCATCGATAACCGTCACACATGTTCCTAGGGGTATCTCTCAAGAATGAAGGGATTATTTACTTGATCATTATGACGAACAAGCAATGGTTCAGAAAAGGAAAAAGAGACAAACCGGTATGATCTTCTTGACTCGGAGAACACAAGCAGGGGATCGATCACGAAGTTCAGACGCAGGTCGTGCACGTTTAACGGATGATCCTGGATGGTACGAAGAAGACGATCCACTGTTGTTCGACATGATGAGGAAACAGAGTTTCTGCGGGAAAGCCCTATTGAAAAATCGTAAAAATGGTTCAAAGCCTTTACACCTACATATATGCTGGGAAAACCCTAAAACGATTACGGCGCCCGATATATGAGGATTCAACACCGACCAAGTCAGGCTTTTTTTTGAACCCTAATCAAGAATCAGAAGGGCATTTGGATATGAGCGATTCAACCAGCAGTGTGCAAGCACCCACGCCCAGGATCTCGGTAGAAGAAAAATCCTATTCCTGACTCAAACACCTAAGGGAGAAAACCGGCTCATCAAAGGCCTCGTGGTCATGCACGTATGGAGGATTGCCCACGGCCGTAATCCCTCCAATTAGACTTCTTTATTTTGTCTCCTTACGTTTGTATATATCACCATCTCATGCCTACCCCACAATAGTGTAACCATTATGTGCTAGGCAGGGGACTTATTGTTGATGGTGGATTTTCATTTAAGGTTAAAATTGTGAAAACCAGAAAATTATGCGCTGACATCTTGTAAAAGATAAAGCCATTAATAAGTGTTGGATACTCCCTCACTTAATTCACCAATAATGGAGCATGTGGCAACAATCCCATTCTATGAATACACGAAATTCATCCAGGTTGGAGCATGTAGCAACAATCCCATATACCCTGTGAATTTCTAGCATTATTAATTAATGCGCAATCAGCCTTGTATTTCGGTACTAATTATCGGTGCGGCATGACGACCGAGTGTTACTCTTACAGAGCAAAGACGAACCTCCAAGCATTATAATGAAACCATGTACGAAATACCCGTACAGTGACTCTCGGTGTGTTATACTAGCCCGATTGAGCCCCTCTCGGTGTGTTATACTAGCCCGATTGAGCATCCAGACTGACCGTATTAGTTCGGATATGATCGCAGTCATCCAACTCTACAAGCATGATTGGATGACCCAGATCAATTCCATCACCCTCAAGCAGGTATGGAATACCCAATGCCGACCCCGCACGGTCGGCCATTGGCCTAGCTTGCCAAAAAAACGTTCATACCAAGCATTATGGACGGAAAACCCTAAATTAGGGTTTGCGGCATATTACATGTGTCGCAAAATGGGTCTCAACCATCCATCTTCGCAGGTATAGATGGAGGGTGTAGATGTAGATTCAAAGGGCCCCGAGCATGTCAACACGATCACCGTGGGCCCGCTACACACTTGACCAATCGGTCAAGACCAACCATGTTTGGTCGTGACAAAATCGTCGCCCAAACAAGAGATGACGCACGGCTTTGAAACCCAAAATTAGGTTTTGAGCATCACGAGCGTCCATGTTCTCCGGCATGAATGGAGGGTCCAAGATTAGATTAGCAGGTCCTGGTCATACCAAAGATGACCACCGTGGACCCATCTATTCCCTAACCCGATCGGCCAAGGCATATCATGCCCGGCTAATCCAAAACGCACGCTCAAACTAGCGTGGTCACACCTCCCAAACCGCAACCGATCTCGACCACTCAACTTCGCCGGACGATTTGGATGGCTCGAGATCACGTTTTCATGGGATATTCGGGTATAGGCGTAAACATCAGCCTACCATCTTCACACCAGGCCAATCGTCCAAGACCGACCAAGATTGGTCGTCTTGGAACGTGCGCCTGAAGAGGGCATGACGCGCGGCCCTTGCGGCACTAGTTTTTTGTCGCAAATTGATCTCGACCACTAGATTTCACCGGATGAATTGAGTGACCCAGATCATACTTTCATGAGGTAATGGGGTATAGGCGCCTACACCATCATGCCATCTACACGCACGTATGGTCGGTTAGGCCAAAGTTGTATCCCATGCTTGGTTTCGACCAAGCTGAAGAGTGATGCCTGCGCACCTCTTCAAAACCCTAACTTCATCAACGGTCGCAGATGGGTGTCTCAAAGATCATCTCATCCGTCCAACTTCACCAGCTTGGTTATACAAACCACAGTCGGAGTTAATTGGTTAGTAAGGTGTCATTACCCATCACTTTACCACACCATGATGCAGTACCTGCATAAATACACACGATACTTCACAAGTATCAACTTCCTGAACAACGCAGTCATTCAATTCAGCATTACATGCTATCTTTCGTGGATCCACGATCCACACATTCCAGACATCAATCATGTCACAAACTGGGGGATACATACTGGGGTATTGGTCCGGCGGTTTACAGCGTGCGGCGTGCAACGCAACGCCATCACAAGAACGTGTTAGGAAGTCATGGACGGTTGGAGATGAACAGAGAAGTGGGCAAGGCTGGTCGTGTATCACCAACGCACAACTCCACTACTCCATCACTCCACTTCCTCCACTTTCCACGAGAGACGTGAATAAGACTCAATGACTTGTATAAATAGGTTCTCCGCCCTATTTCCAAACAACAGAGAAAAACAACAAGAAAACACCCAGAGCCCGCTTACACCAATCGTAAGCTTGTTCACTTTCCTGTTACAAGTCATAAGCAAGTCTACACCTTCACATTCTCAACACCTTCTTCGCTTCCCTCCTTAAGATCAACCCCATCTCCTTCACTTTGTGACCGAAACAAGTCTGGAACGGCCATTTCTTGGTTTAGGCCGGACTTGCACAAATTGATCTCTCGAATCTACAAGCACTCACCGCGTAGTGCATTTGTTTAAGGTTTAGACTCATTTCTCATCCACACACCCCAAATTACCAAAACCGGCAGAAATAGTTTTCACCCATAAACACATAGCTAAAACAAAAAGCTTCCAACACATATTTCGATAAATAGATAAGCGAGATAAACTCAGCTCTAAATATCAAATGTGTATAATGCAAAAGTCTATATAGTTATACGACTTAGTCTCATTACAAGATAGAATAGAATGGACTTCCGAGTGATAGATAAGTTTTAGTCTCCACATACCTTTTGTTGATGAAGTTTCTCCAAGCTCTCCTCAGTAGATCTTCTTCTTCATTTGGTGAATGCCGTGAAGTCTAAAGCTCAACTACACCTTCTATCCTAATCCGAGACATAGCTATAAGTAGACTAGAAATCAAGTATATAGTTTTAATCAACTAAACTTGACAAACAAGCTTGAGATTACAACGCTTGCGAGTTCCACCGAGCAGTGCTCTAACAATCTCCACCTTTGTCAATTTTAGTGACAAAACTATCAATACATATGGATTACAAAATAAATAAACTTTGTAACATCTCATCCATCATGCCTGATTTCCTTGGCTCTTCAAGATTCCTTGAATTCTTCGCTACTCCAAGTACTCCATTGATTCTGAACGTGTTCAACTCAACAATATTGTTATTGAAGATCCGTAGCCATAACAATAAGAAAACAAATGCTTACAATCATTGTTATAAAGTATCATAGTATATTATAGTAAATCAAAGTCCAATTGCATCATAACTTTGAAATAATACTATGTTGATATGTATCACTCCCCCTTAGTCAATACTTGATAAGTGCTTTATTTACATGTTTTATGTGTCAATTCCATACATGTTTTAGCTATGTTTATTGCATATTACCTTGTATTATGATTGTTTTCTAGTTTATGTCTTTTATTAGATGAATCATCCAAAAAAAAATGGAAATAGCTACAAAGTGAAGTCACAAGTGAAGAAGGGCCAAAGACCCAGTGGAAATCGTTAAAAGTGAGGATTTCTAGTCATCATTTCATAGAGGACGAGAAGATGAAGGCAATGGCGAAAGAACAGAGTCATTCTGAGTTCGTATGAAGAAGTTATGCGCAAAACGAGAACTTGAAGACCAAAAGGGTAAAATGGTATTTTTCTAGGCCCAGTGCTATTGGAACCCCACTGTACATTAAAGGGAAGTCATCCTTTTAAGGGGTGGACTGTTTCAATGGAACTGCTAAAGGCAGTCAGGTCATTTATTTTGGGAAGCCAGGATTTTAGGTATTGATTAAGACACCTGGCCTATTTACTCAGGGCATCAACTTTCTCTTCTCTACAGTAACAGAATATCATTGATGGTGATAATCACGGAAGATGAATGAAGACGATGACAAATTTTGGAGGAGTGACTTTCGAGTTTCGGTGGAGGGCTATAGAAGGTGTAAGAAGACATGAGTTGGTCAAGAGAAGGCTGTCGGATGTTGGCTGCTGCCGTTAGGAGATCACAGTTATGGGATAATCGGTGATGACAAGATTGGTTCATGCTGCTGTCATTGCTTCTCGACGAACAAGAACAAAGGATGTTGAGATAGCAGTGATGATTGATCAACGGAATATATGAAGAAGGAGCTGATGTTGGAGTTGTGGGCTGTGAAGGAGCTCAAGTTTACAAAGCAAAACAAGGAACGAGTCTTAATGGAGCTGAGCGATGGTCACGATGGTGATTGATGGAGTTGTTGAAAGGGAACTGAATTTGGTTGCTACTAATGTCGAGTTGGACAAAAATGGAAAATGGAGATGAAAAGAGAGCTCGAGTTACAAAACAAAGAAGATGGGCGAGCTTGGAAGAGGCATGAATATGGACCGAGTTGAGTCTGGGTTCTGCCATTGATGGAACATGCAGTGATGATGCTGGTGGATGCTGAGAATGAAGGCTATAGAATGGTTTGATGGTGGGACCGAGGAAGAACAACGAGATTATCTCGTTTGGCGGAGAAGTTCACGATAAGTCAAGGAGGAATGAGTTCGGATTGGATTGACATTTGGAAAGAGTTTCACAGACGGAAAATAGAGAAAGAAATTATACTGCAGCTGTCAATGCCGTTGATCGATGGTGGAGATTAAGCGGTGATTTAGAACAGTACGGATTGGTATGGGATGCACGCTGTTTGGGTAGTATGAACGGAAAGTCAGGAAAAAGGATAAGAGCTGCCGACATCAAATAAAGTTTTGTACCCTACGATTTAGTGGTGAGCGGAGGAGATTAAAACGTGTAAGGTGGGTGCTTATCAGATTCGGAATTTGAGGTCTTGAAGGCCTATAAATAGCCTTGTTACTGCCGCAGCTTTAAAAACAACTTTTGGGAGGAAGAAAAATTGAGAGAAAGAGAGAAGAAAGGTTTTTATCTATATTTTAGGGTTTACCCCTTTTAGGAAACCAAGTATTTTCTTCTTCTTTTTTTCTATCCATATTTTTTATGGGTTTCAGTAAACTCATGTGTAGCTAAATTTTATTGATCAGGGATGATTTCAAAGTCCTGCATAATGGAATTTTAATTCTTTTTATGAGTTTATTTTAAGTTGATTTTTCTTGTCGATTGTCTCTATTGTTTTTAGTATCTAAGATTGCTATTGGGTTATTCAATTGGCCATTTGAATTAACGTGATAGTAATTCTTCTACTAGTATTGGGGTTGGTGATACGTGTAATTTTCACTCAATTCCATACACAAGTAGTACATCGCAAAAGCTGACAGAGGAATTCTGTTAAGCAATTGTGTATAGAGATGACACTAGTAAGCAGACCGAGCTTATGCGTCTGATGCTAGGATCAACCTAATTCACAAAACATAATGCATTCAATGGGTTATGTAGTTGTAGTTCCAGGAAATCCTACACTACACCCCTTACAAGAATTCACACAACTAAGCCATTGAAGATGAACAACTATGATTTTTATTGATTAATTCCTTGAATATTTACAAGATAAAATGGAAAAGAGCTAAAGAAATTACAATCACTACAAACTTTCTCTCTCTTAATGACTTGCCTAACTTCGGAAAAAGATCTCCCCCTCAACAAATTTGTTCAATTCTTTATATAGGGTAGTACATAGTGGATGACAGCTAAGTTGTCCTTTATTTTCGGGAATGATTTGCGAAATATCGCAAGTGTATAAATATATAATCTCGCAACTCTCCTAGATCTCGCTAGGTCTTCACATCTTTCTCGTGTTTTGGCTGTCGTCATTCATTGCGTCATTTATATTACTCATTTGCGACACTTTTGCAATGCTGTCGTTTATTGATCTCGCGAAGTATTGATGTCGCGATATTCTGATCCTACATCTTGCCTCTTCTCATGTCTTCTCTGCGAAGAAGAGAATGTCATGAGAACTAGTATTTTTAAAATGCCGCAACTGTTCATATTTATCTGTTATGATCCCGTACTTTTACACAGAATTTATTACACATGTTTTTTCTTCCACTCTTTTCTTGACACGTCTTTTTCAACCGTTTTTACTTGACCATTCACGTCTCCTCTCGCATTAAATGCATTTATCTTCTCGAGAATTCTTCTCTATATATAGTTTTCTCACCCTCCTCTTCTTCTTTTTTACTTTCTCTCTGCAATTTTTCTTCAATTCTCCTCCTCCGCAATTTACGTTTCGCTCAGTAAATCTTCCTTTTCTTCTTTCTCTTGATCTTCAATTCTCTAATCATTCCCATATTCTGATAATGGCTCCACCTGGTCGTAGATACGAAACCCTTTTGGGTGAGACTCAAAAGAATTTACAAGAAAGGGGTTTCACCTTATTTACTATTCCAAATCAAGAATCTTTATCTATTCTTTCTGCAAAGTTGTTTACTGATCATCATTGTGATGATCAGAAAATCATAATCTCCGTAGGTCAACTCCTCGCAGGTCTTCCCATTCCTCTCTACAATCCCGAACTGCCCTTGTTCTATGAAATTCTTGCTCATGAGAAATTCTCGCGAGCTATTTATCAATTAAGTGGAGATTGCATCCGTCTAATGCTTGAATTCGCCAATCGTGGCGCTGGTAAGGGATCTCTATATCCTGATGTAGTTGCAGGAAATCCTACACTACACACCTCACTCGAATTTGCTTATTCAATCCATTTGAAGAGGAATAATAATGTGTTTTATTAATTGTTTTCTTGAAAGATTTACAAAGAAATGTAGAACAGAGATAAAGAAATTACAATCACTCTTAATTCTCTCTCCTAATGACTTGCTTAACAATTCAAAAAGACCTCTCCCTACAACAGATTGACTCGACCCTTTATATAGGGTATTACATAGTGGATGACAGCTAAGCTGTCCTTTATTTTCGGAAATATCTTGCGAGTCCTCGCGAATGTACAATCTGTTTGTCCTCGCGACACTCCTAAATCTCGCCAAGTCTTCACACTTTCCTCATGTTCTGACTGTCGTCATTTATTACGTCATTTATTTATTTCCATGCGACTCCTTCGCGACGCAGTCGTTTATTAATCTCGCGAAGTATTGCTGTCGCGATATTCTGGTCCTACATCTTGCCTCTTCTCATGTGTTCTCTGCGAAGTAGAGAGTATCATGAGAATTGATATCTTGAAATATCGCGATAGCTCATCCTTATCTATTTTAACTCCGTAATTTTTACACGAAATTTATTACGTATGTCTTTTCTTCCATTCCTTTCTTGACACGTTTTATTCAACCGCTTATTTCTGACCATTCACGTCCCCTCTCGCATTAAATGCATTTATTTTCCCAAAAATCTTTCTCTCTATATATAGTTTCCTCATCCTTCCCTTTTTCTCTTTTATTTCTCTCTGCAATTTTCCTTCAACTTCCCCACCGTAACTTGCGCTCCTGCTCATCAGTAAATCTTTCTTCTTCAATTAAATTTCTCCTTTTATTCTCATAATATGATAATGGCTTCACTAGGTCGTACGTATACTCCTTCTTTTATTGATGTTCAAAAGAAATTACGGAAGAGGGTTTCACCTTATCAACTATTCCCCGGTCAAGGATCTTCCTCTATTCTTTCTTCAAAATTGTTTTCTGATCATCAATGTGATGATCATAAAATCGTAATCTCGCTGGGTCAACTCCTCGCAGGGCTCCCCATTCCTTTGTACAGTCCCGAGTTGCCATTATTCTATGAAATTCTTTCTCATGAGAAATTCTCGCGAGCTGTCTATCAGTTGAGTGGCGATCGTATCCGTTTAATGCTTGAATTTGCCCATCGTGGCGCCGGGTAAAGGATCTTTATATCCTAATAATGTTAGGGATCCTAGGTTTGTAAATTTACAAATAGTCTGCTGAAAAGTATACCGTAGACAATTTCTTTGCGAATTACTCGTTATAAATATGAGAAATATTAAGTCTCGCTGGGGTGCTCGCCTTGAAGAAGAATGATAACGTTGATGCTTTGACAAGTTGCTTATGCAAGATATTGATTGGCATTCGGGCAACAATAGTACCCCGTCATTCCAAAGATGAGAAATGGTGGGTTGTTCCTTTACTTTTGAGTGGACCTTACATCGCAGCTCATATACTCTCCCCGCACACCTCGCGAACTATCATCCTTGGGAGTTCAAGTGGCCTCGAAGAGTTAAATGAGGTATATTTCCTTTTTTTTTTCAATTTTGCTTTACGACATTTTATCCCTCTTTTTTATCTACTAACTTTCAAAAATTTTAGATCGCAAGAATGAGGAGGAAATATAAAGAAAATCCAAAGCCGAGTATCCTGGGCGATACTTGATCGCTCACGGATGAAGTAAGAAACATTTTCTTTTATTATGTTAAACAATATTGTTGCCTCTGTTTCTTATCTTCATGCGTATGCGAAGGTTGAAGTTGAGGAAGATGATGCTGCGAAGGCTAAAGGAAAGAATAAAGCTACTTTTCACAAAGACAAGTCTTCTGCCCCGCTTTCTAAAAAAACGGAAAACCCATCTCTCTTCCCACTGCAGTTCTCAAACAGACGAGAATTCTGGCGAAAATGAAAATGAGGTTGGTACTTCTTCTGCGAGGGAGAATCACTCAACTACCTCTGCTATAGCACAATTGTCTAGCATCTTCTCCGACTCCATGCAAGGATTGGGAGATGATCATTTAACTGCTACCTGCAAAGCTCTCACTAATATTTGCGATGCCCCGCTGTTGGAGGATAACGAGTCATTTCGCGGAGTTCCGAACAAAGTGACTTCTAGCTTCTTAAACGCTCTTAATGCTTTGGTATGTTTGTATCTTTTTATCTCTTTGTGATTTCAATTATAAACTTTATCTTAATCATTCCCATACTTTTCTTTGTAGTCTGGAAGAGCTTCTTTTGTTGTTGCCTCCGATCTTGAAAAAGACATAATAGCCTTGAAAGGAAAAACGTGCAACTTAAAGAGAAAGATCCGAGAACCGGAGATTGAAGTCTGCGTCATCTCGCAAGAAGGATGAACAAATTAAACAACTAGAAGCTGAACTTATGTCTCAACAGAATAGAGTATCTACTCTTGAAAGCGCAAATCAGCAGCTTTATGGTATAGCAATCTTTACTCCTCAATTTTTTTTTATTTTATCTTTTACTTTTCTTTGCCTGACTTACTATTTTCGCAGACATATATAATCTCTCTGAAGAATCCATTCTTCTCCATTCATTTCCCGAGCCCATGGATGATGATGTTCTTCTTACTCGTCTTAATGAATCTCTAAGTAGTTCCTCAAATAAGACTAACCTCCTTTCATTAAAGGATCTTCAATCCAAATATCATCTCTTAGAGATCGAGCATAGATCTAGTTTAAGTTTGGCTAATCTTTTTAAACGAAAGTACGTTGACTCCAAGAAGAAAACCAAAACTTTAAGGAAGAAAATTAGCGATCTCATAGATGAGAAAGATCGTATTTCTAACAGAGGTGCACATGCATTAGCAAAATTTCAAAAATCTCTCCTTGACGTACAAGTTGAGCGAGATGAACTCCTTCGTCAGAATACCATGCTTAGCGAACGAGAAGACCAAATTCGTTCACTTTTTGTCATAAGTAATGATGATGAATTTGCCTGGGCTGCGAAGGTTCTAGATAATGCTAGAAATAACTTAGGTGTCGATGTTAGTCTTCGCGCCGAGCAAACCACCTTGATCAAGGATATGATCTTTGAAAGAGAAGGTTGTTTATTATACTTATTTATTTTTCTCAGTATCTTTTCCTTTTGCACTATTATCATTAACTCATTTTCTCATGTTTACGTAATCCGAAAAGAGACTTCAGACAAGGATTGGAGAGCTTGAAACCGAAAAAGAACAACTCGCAAAGGATTTCTCTCTTCGCGAGAATAAATATTCTAAATTGAAGTAGCAATTCCAAACTACAGTGGCAAATTTCAATAATGATGTTGTTCGTTTTCGCAATCAAGCTATGGAGATAGTTTGTAATGATCACAACATTCCTCTTCATTCATACCCTTTTCTTGCTGAAGAAGTTCCCGAGAACTTGCCTGTCTCTGATGTTTCTGATAGTGAAGCTAATGAAGGAGAAGAATCTAGCGACGAGAGTGATGGAACCGAAGAATCAGATAAAGAAGAAGAGCCAGCAAAGAAATAATTTCTTTTTCTTCTCCCATTTCTTGTAATATTTGTATACATATATCTTTGTTAGTCTCCATTTCTGCAACTCCTTATTATAAATATCTTTGATTATTGAATATGAATTCAATTTTTGCTTCTTTTGTTCAAATATATCAATCAAACAACCCTTCCTTGTAATTATAACTTCACACTTGCCTCTGTCCATGAGTTAATCGCTCCTTTGCGAGTTAATTACTCTTGCGAGATATATATATATATATATATATATATATATTTTTTGATTCTGAACTTTATCACTGCGACAAGATCGCAAGATATCTTCATGGATTAAGAAATCTATTGATCTTGCCTTATCATTATTTGTGTGGTCTTATTTTGCCCTCCTAAGTAAAGGTCTTATTTTGCCACCCCTCATTGCGACAAGGTCGCAGGACGTCCTTACATTTTCATGTAATGACCCATTGACCTTGTCTTATCATTTCTTAAGTATTTTTGCCTCTGCAGGACATTATATTTGCGACAATATGACAGGTTTAAATGCTCTTGCGATCATAAACTCCCGTGACATTGTCGTCTTTGCGACGAAATCGCAGGACGTCCTTACACTTTCATGTAAAAACCCATTGATCTCGTCTTAACCTCGCGTTAGTATTATTGCCTCTGCAGGATCATTGCACAAATATGACAAGCCTATATTTTCTTGCGAAAATAAAGCCTCATGACATTTGCGTCTGTTTTGACACTTATCAGCTCCCTAATGGAGGGTGCCGCCCTTATCTTCTCCCTGGTTGCCCCTTCAAGGAGGCGTACATCGGCCATACAAGACTAGCTCCTCCCATCCGGTCTTAACAACAACCAGTTTTTTTTCGCAGCCTCTTATCCCTTATACCTATATGGTTTATGGTTACGAGACTGCACCCTAAGTGGAGTTTTCTTCGGGCCGAGTGCAGCATGTGCCAAGACTTGTCAAGAGTGGTAAGGAAGTTCCATGCTCCCCGCACTCTTGACTCAACCGTGTACCTCGGCGCCTTGGTCATACACTGACTCCTTGGAAGAGACCCTCGGGCGTCCAACCTGTGGTATAACCTTATATATATAGTTGGAAATCCAAGGTATCTCCCCCGGATAGGCTTTTATGGGCCCCAAATCTCCATGACCCAGTAGTTTCGGGAGCGGTGTAACCTTCCACCTTAGTCATGTTAAGAGATACCCCTTATATGACGTACTTTAGGTCTTACATTTGCCTCTTGCGAAATATCATTCGCGAACTAGGGTGTACGCCATAAAGGTTTGTCCCATTCACTCACTCATTCATTTTATCAATTTATTCAATCATTTGTCTGCGAAGTGTTCGCATAATCTCATTTCAATTATTCAATAGATTTGTACACATTCTTCATGGCGAGATTCTCGCACAATTTTTCCGCAACCATCATCTCTGCTTCTTATCCTTATCATGCTTTCACCATTAAATTATTATCTTTTCTCACAATTATTCATTTTTACACCTTTTATTCTTACTTCCTTCTGCCTCCGCATCAGTCCACCATTTCACTGTCTCCTTTGCATCATGATACTCAGTTGCTTTTGTGCATTCACTTCGCAGCATCTCTTCTTCTTTTGTTTCTATGGCATCTACCATTAGTCTTTCTTTTCTTTGTTCATCCTGTACATTCTTCCTCCAACCTTTCTTTTTTTCCGTTCTCTCTTCGCAGCTCTCTACATCCACCTCATAACATTTTTGCCCCTCTATCCAATCTCCTTTTATAATTCCGACACCGCTGGGATGTGGAAACTTTATGCACTGATGGTATGTCGATGCTACACCCAGAATTTCATGAAGCCATGGTCTTCCAATCAATGCATTGTAGGGAGACTCCACATCAACTACACAAAACAAAATATCAGTTGATAACCCCTGCAAGGGTATCCTCATGTGCACTTCTCCTTTGGGCTTGTTCGCAGTACCATTAAAACCATATATTTTGTATGTTGAAGGGATCAAATCTTCATCTCTTCCTCCCATAGTTTTATAAGTATGGTAGAAAAGAATGTTGACTGAACTGCCAGTATCAATTAATATTCTATTGATTGCCCAACAATTTTCCGCTTCATCATATTCGCCATCAATAGGTTTCGGATTAATTTCCAGCTTCACAACCAATGGGCTATCATGTATTTCTCTTCCTTTGGGTACTTCTTCAGCCGAGAAAGAAATAATCTGCAGTTGCCACTCTTTTAGCTGCGATGTCTTCGCAACATTCATCACTTCTTTATCATCAGCATCCCTCGCGAAAACTCTACTAAGTACATTGTCATGAAAATCTTCAATAGTGCGGTATGAGTGTACAATGGAGTTGCAAAACAAATTTTTAGCCTTTGCCCCAACTTCTATAACAAATGTTTCTTTTCCCTTTGCCGGTGGGGGTGGCAAATGTTGAACTTTCTCTTCTTCTTTTAAAAAGTGATTTAACTTTCCTTGATCAATCATTCTTAGGATAATTCTCTTGATGTTTCTGCAATCATTTGTTAGGTGCCCATGAAAGCGGTGGTAAGAACAGAACTCGTGACTTCTATCTCCAGGTGGTGGTTCACTTCCCATGTTCCATGGTGCAGGTATGTTTTCCATCAAAAGTATTGCTTCCCATATTTTTTCCACACTGGCGTTCAATGGCGGCATTTTAATTTCCTCCCACACTACTCTGTGACTTCGCTGTCCTCTATGATAATTTTGCCTCTGGCCTCCATAAGTCTCTTGCGAATTATACCTTTGACCTCCATAGGTTTCTTGCGGTTGATCAAGCCTTTGAATTTTATTGTTTCCGCCACGGTTGTAGAAATTTCTTTTTCTTTCAAACTCTTCCTGATCGCGACTTCCCATAGCTACTAACTTTGGTTCTATATCAACTGCTTTTCTTTCTTGTTGACCTTGCGATGTGCTCGCCACTGTGTGTATTAGTTGAGGTAATAAACTTCCATTCGCAACACTAGAATTTGTGTTCGCCACTGGGTAAGATTCCATCTCGTTCTGCCTTTCTTCTAAAGCAATATATTCTTCCTGGAGCTCTCGTAATTCAGTCATTGTAATCGTATTCTTGATTCTAAAACCCGAACATACAATAGATTGGTTGCGAACATAGCATTTATGAATGACAAGTATGAGGTATCTTTCATCTACCCTTCCGCCATCTCGCCGCACATTGTCTTCCATCCGACAGTTAGATGTCTCAAACTTTCACCAACTCTTTGTTTTAGTCCAAATACATCTTCAAAACCAGGTCGCGAAGAGTTGTTACTTATATACGCCCCTAAAAATATAGCTTGCAAATGATTAAATGATGTGATAGTATTTCTTGGTAAACCCTCAAACCATTTCAATGCTTCTCCAGTTAAACTTGATGCAAAGTATTTACATAATATGGCATGGTTTTCTCCATTGTAACATACATCTTACATAAGCCTTGATGTGTTGTACCGCACAAGTTGATCCATCAAAAATGCTAGTTAGCGCTGGTAAGTTGCATTTTGGGGGTATTCCTCCTAACTGTACTTCTAATGTAAAAGGATTTTTCGCAGCCTCCGCGATAGCTTCATCTAACTGCCTTCTCCCTCCTCCTTCTCTTCTGTTGTTCAATATTCCTCTCATCTCTGCCAATTCTCGCAAAATTTGTTCATTTGTCTCAGAATTTGAATTGACCGGTCTCTTTAATTCTGCTTCCCTCCTTCTTCGTTCGTGTCTACTTTTTTGTATTCTTTCGTATTCTTCGTTAATATCTCCATTGTTGCGATTTCGCTCGCGCCTCCTCTCTCGATTATCATGATTATTCTGCCGGATCGCCTCTTCCAATTCCCGATTTTCCATTTCTGCTCTCAATCTTTCTCTCTCGCGGGCTAGACGTGCTTGCTCAATGTAATGCTTTTCAATATCATCTTCAATTTCCTTTTGTTTCCTTTGTGTTTCTCTCCCATGTAGTGTTCTTCTTCTTTCCTCCTGATTTTCTTCATTAATTGGGTTATTCTGTCCTCGAGGCTGCCTATCTTCTTGATTTCCATCATCGTGATTGTTCACCAAAATATAACGATTTTCTATTAATTCTCTCTCTTCGCGATCTCCTTCGCCATGATTTAACTCTCTTTCCAAATTTTCTTCATTAATGTTCTCTGCAGGCAATGTTCTTCTCCCATTTTCTCTACTCGATCCTGTATTCGATCTGTTACCACTTCTTGATCTTCTATTTTGCAGCCTCCTATTTTCCATCCTCAATTCGTGGTTTTGCCTTGTTAGATTCGCGCGTTCTTCTGCTTCTAACCGCCTTTCTTCGTGTATTGTCTGTCTCAGCGTTTCTAATGCCGCGATTTCTTCATTTCCACGAATTGTTTCTCCCATCTCTTCTCGATTTCTCTCTTCCTGTCCACTATTCACCAATTGTTGCACTTCTTCTCTTTCTTCCATAGAATCTGATCTCCATGTATGCACACTCACCCTATCATAATCGATTACTTGGTTTGAGTTGATGGTTGAACCGGTGGTTGAGTTGATAGTTGATGGTTGAATTGGTGGTTGAATTGGATCTTCTTCTCCATTTATTGCATCTATCCTTGATGGTTCACCTACTTCATTTCTTCTTTCTCCCACTAATCTTCCACTTCTCCTTACGATCGTTGGTTGTTCTGATGCATTCTTTCTCCTTGCCATTTCTCAATTTTAGTAATTTTGTTAAAAATTATTCAAGATTTCTTTCTTGTTATCCCTAATTCTTCCAATTCACAAGGTTGATCTTCTTCAATCCCTGTTTCTAGCGCATATGTAGTTGCAGGAAATCCTACACCACACACCTCACTCGAATTTGCTTATTCAATCCATTTGAAGAGGAATAATAATGTGTTTTATTAATTGTTTTCTTGAAAGATTTACAAAGAAATGTAGAACAGAGATAAAGAAATTACAATCACTCTTAATTCTCTCTCCTAATGACTTGCTTAACAATTCAAAAAGACCTCTCCCCTCTAACAGATTGACTCGACCCTTTATATAGGGTATTACATAGTGGATGACAGCTAAGCTGTCCTTTATTTTCGGAAATATCTCGCGAAGCGTCGCGAATGTACAACTGTTTGTCCTCGCGACACTCCTAAATCTCGCCAAGTCTTCACACTTTCCTCATGTTCTGACTGTCGTCATTTATTACGTCATTTATTTATTTCCATGCGACTCCTTCGCGACGCAGTCGTTTATTAATCTCGCGAAGTATTGCTGTCGCGATATTCTGGTCCTACATCTGATAACGTCAGAGATCCTAAATTCACAAACTTAGAGATAGTCGCTGAAAAGTACTCAGTAGAAAAGTTTTTAGAAAATTATGAAGTGATAAATATGAAGAATGATAAATCTCGCTGGGGTGCTCGATTGAAAAGAAAAGAGAACGTTCCCGACGATAAGATACTCATGCTAGATATTGATTGGCACTCTGGCAAGAACAATGTTCCTCGCTACTCTAAAGACGACAAGTGGTGTGTCTTTCCGCTATTTTTGAACGGACCTTACATTTCAGGTTCCAATATCCTCCCTGCGAATCTCGCAAATTATCATCCTTGGGTATTTAATTGGCCCGAGAAAGCAAAAGAGGTATGTAGGATCAGAATATCGCGACATCAATACTTCGCGGGATCAATAAACAATAGCTTTGCGAGGGCGTCGCAAAAGAGTAATATAAATGACGCAATGCATGACGACAGCCAAAACACGAGAAGGGTGTGAAGACCTAGCGAAATTTAGGAGAGCTGCGAGAATGAATACTTGTACACTTGCGATATGTCGCAAGTCATTCCCGAAAATAAAGGACAGCTTAGCTGTCATCCATTGTATACTACCCTATATAAAGAGTCGAATAAGTCTGTTGTAGGGGGATTCTTTTCAGAGTGTTGGTCAAGTCATTAGGAGAGAGAAAGTTTGTGGTGATTGTAATTTCTTTAGCTCTTTTCTATCTTATCTTGTAAACATTCAAGGAATTAATCAATAAAATCATTGTTACTAATCTTCAAATGTCTTAGTTGTGTGGATTATTGTGAGGGGTGTAGTGTAGGATTTCCTACAACTACATAATGGCGCTAGAAACAGCTGTTTGAGTAAGGATTGACATCGTGATTTGAAAGAATTTGGAGTAGTAGAGAAGAAATTTAATATAATTTTCAACAGTTACCAAAATTAAGAAATGGCTAGAAGGAGAAATGCATCCGAGCAACCAACAACTGTTAGAGAAGTAGGAGACTTGCGGAGAAGAGAGAAATGAAATGGGAGAATCCTCAAGAAGGAACATAAGGAATAATGAAGAAAATCAAATTCAATCACCAATTCAACCAAAGAGTAGATAGAATTGTGGATTATGATAGAGTAAGTGTGCATACTTGGAGATCAGACTCTGTGGACGAAGGGGAAGAAGAACAACGATTGGTAAACAATGGACAAGAGGGGAGATACCGAGAAGGAAATGGAGAAATAATTCATGGAAATGAAGAGATCGCAGTATTAGAGGCGTTGAGGCAAACAATACATGAAGAGAGACGATTAGAGGCAGAGGAACGTGCAAACTTGACAAGACAGAATCATGAGCTTAGGATGGAAAACATGAGATTACAAAACAGAAGGTCGAGAAGCACTACAAGGTCAAGCTCAAGATCAGTTAGAGAGGAAAGAAGGAGAATTTTACCTACAGAAAATGCTGATGAAGAAAACCAAGCAGAAGCGCAAAATCGAGGCACAGAATATTGCGAGAGAAGAGATGGAAGATCGTTATATCCCACGTCCCGAGACTCTTCAAAATGAGCAGAATGGTGGAAACCAAGGAAATAGGCAACGTCAGGAGCAGAATCAACCAATGGATGAAGAAAATCAAGAAGAAGGAAGAAGAATATTGCATGGGAGAGAAGCACGGAGGAAGCAAAAAGAAATTGAAGATGAAATTGAAAGACACTATGCCGAACAAGCACGTCTAGCTCGCGAGAGAGAAAGATTGAGAACAGAAATGGAAGAATAGGAGATAGAAGAGGCAATTCGCCAGAATAATCATGAAAATCGAGAAACAAGGCGAGAACAAAATCGCAACAATGATAATATTAATGAAGAATGCGAAAGAGCACAAAGGAGAACTGATAGGCACCAAAGAAGAGAAATCGATAGATATAATGGTGTGCGAATTCGCGAAATAAATGAAGAAGAAGATCGCAGAGAAATGCGAGAAGAGAATGATGAACAAGAAAGTCAAAGTAGACATGAACGCAGGCGAAGAGAAGCGGAACTAAAAAGACCAAAGTGGATTCAAATTCTGATGTAAATGAACAAATTTTGAGAGAATTGGCGTAAAATGAGAGGATTGATGAACAGTAAAAGGGGAGGAGGAAAGAGACAGTTGGATGAAGCAATAGAAGAAGCTGCGAAAACTCCATTCACACAAGAGATACAATTAAGAGGAATACCACCGAAGTGCAATTTACCGAAATTAACCAGCATTTTCGATGGAACAACTTGTGCGATACGGCGTATCAAAGCCTATATGAGATGTATGCTACAATGGGAGGATAATGATGCTATATTGTGCAAATATTTTGCATCAAGTATGACAGGAGAAGCTTTGAAATGGTTTGAAGGGCTACCGAGGAATACAATAACATCTTTCAATCACTTGCAGGCTATATTTTTAGGGGCATATATAAGTAATAATTCCTCGCGACCAGGTATTGAAGATGTATTTGGGTTAAAACAAAGGGTTGGTGAAAGTTTGAAGCATCTAACTGTGAGATGGAAGACAATGTGTAGCGAAATGACTGGCCAAGTGGAGGAGAGATATCTCATCTTATCATTCATTAATGCTATGTTTGCGACAAATCTGCTATATATCCAAATTTTTAGAGTCAAAAATACAATCACAATGACTGAGTTGCGAGAGCTTCAGGAGGAGTATATTGCTCTAGAGGAAAAACAAAATGAGATGGAATCATACTGATGATGATCAAAATCCCGGTGAATGATGGAGTTGGGTTGTATAATGGCAGTAATGGTGGTCGAGCCAGTGCTGAAGCTGCTACCATTATCGGTGATGGAACTCGATATGATTTTCAGGGAGGCGCTGCTACCATTGGAGTTCGGATTGATGTTCATGGAAGTGACGATACTTATGGCTTGCTGCCATTATTGATGCTCGATGGAGTGGCTGTTGTTCGAGAAAGTCGATGGAGATGATGAAGTTCGACGATGGGCTATTGCTGCTGCCATGGACGATGAGGCTGTGATGAGCTCGAGATGAACCAAGACATGGAAGTGATGAACATGGACTGTTAAGGAGCTCGACAATGAAGAAAATGGAGCACGAGTCTCGCCTTGGTCTGATGAAGCTGCAAGAACAAGCCATGGATGAAGGAGCTCGGGTTGTGATCATGGCAGAGAAGATAGTTTGCTATTTTTGGTGCTAAGATAAATTGTGGGACCCATATCACATGGGAATGTTAGTAAAAAGTGGAACTCTGTACTCTGCAGAGAGCAGTTTTGGCAGCGGCGCCAAAATTTGGTGCGCGTCGTTTACGCAACAAATTAATTACACCTTTCCACACAATTAACTGGTAATATAATGGCAAGGAGTTCGTTCCCACGAAGAGTAGGGAGTTTCTAGTTGTTAAAAGTCACCAAAAGGGGGTTTTTAGATTTTAAATCAAAGATAACTAATAAAGGAAAATAATAGAACTTTGTTGTAAATAATAATAAGAAAGATGATTAGGGAATCCTTCGCCGTCTCTGAACTGAAGCTTAATTAAATATAAATTTATTTCTTGTTTAACTTATATTGTTACCAACCGTAGAATAGCAATAAGCTCTGCTATCCCCCGGATTCCTAATGCCACTGGATACGGAAGCGCTCGACTACCAGATTCTATCCAACCAACCCACCAAGAATAAGCTCTCAAGGTGTAAATTAGTCGAATGCTTTACACTCTGTGAATCAGGTTGATCCTAGCATCAGACGCATAAGCTCGGTCTGCTTACTAGTGTTATCTTTACACACAATTGTTTAACAAAATCCCTCTGTCAGCTCTTGCGATTTACTACTGTGTAAAGAGTTGATGTGACAATTACACGTATCACACAACCCTGAACTAGTAGAAGAAATATTGATTGGTTAATTTAATTGATCATTTTAAATAACCCCTCAATATTCTTAGACATTAAAAATAATAAAGATACTCAACAATAAAATAAAACTTGAAATAAACGTGATTAAAGAAAATAATGTTTCATGGTTCAGGACTTTGAAATCATCCCTAACCAATTAAATTATTAGCTACTCATAATTAAAAAGTACTAGCAAATAAATAGAGAAGAAAAAATTAAAAATGAAACTAAAAACAGAAGAAATTAAAAACAAAAGCTTTCTGTGTTTCTGTCTTTCTCACTCGCCTAAATGGTAAAGGAAGAAGTTAAGGAAGAAGTTTTTCTTTTCTCTCCCACTCGATCTCTATTTATACACAAAGCTCACCGGCAACATTCCCCTAATTCCTCCGTGGGATAAGAAGTAAAGCGCTTGCCAAAAAAAGTTCTGTTGCAGTTGAAATTAATTGGTTCTGATTTGGTGTAGCGGAGTACATCTAAGAAATGTGTACAAAATTCTCAATCCGTACGATTTTCCAAGAACCACATGTGTCTTCATCCGATCCGTTGATTTATCCAGCTCCAATGGGCCGCGTTACATCAGTTTGACGCCTTTTCCCAAAACGCGTCAAACATTTTCTCTCTTCTGCTGATTTTGTCGGCCGCTAAAATGCTCTGCAGAGTACAGAGTTCCTCTTTTTACTAACATTCCCATGTGATATGGGTCCCACAATTTATCTTAGCACCAAAAATAGCAAACTATCTTCTCTGCCATGATCACAACCCGAGCTCCTTCATCCATGGCTTGTTCTTGCAGCTTCATCAGACCAAGGCGAGACTCGTGCTCCATTTTCTTCATTGTCGAGCTCCTTAACAGTCCATGTTCATCACTTCCATGTCTTGGTTCATCTCGAGCTCATCACAGCCTCATCGTCCATGGCAGCAGCAATAGCCCATCGTCGAACTTCATCATCTCCATCGACTTTCTCGAACAACAGCCACTCCATCGAGCATCAATAATGGCAGCAAGCCATAAGTATCGTCACTTCCATGAACATCAATCCGAACTCCAATGGTAGCAGCAAAGTAATAGCGAAGAAACGTGAACAATAAGTCACATGACGATTAGTTATCTTTACATGCAAAATGGCAGCAAGTCATGCACAGTATCGTTATTTTATATATATGATTAGTTCACTTTCATTATTTATATATATGATTAGTTCACTTTCATTGGAGTAAAATCATTATTTACTAATCATATAAATAACGATACCATTGGAGTAAAATCATTATTTATATATATGATTTTTCACTTTCATTGGAGTAAAATAATGAAAGTGACGATACGATTAGTTCACTTTCATGTGACCAATAATGAAAGTGACGATACCATCAATAATGGCAGCAAGTCATGCACAGTATCGTCACTGTGCATCACTATCACCAACCCAGTGGAGCTGAAATCGAATCTAACCATCATCTACCAAAGTTCAAAGGACTTCCGGGTGAAGATCCAAACCGTCATCTTCCGAAATTCCAGCACAAGATGACAAGTCTTAGGCATAGTACCGAAGTCAGTGATACGGCAATGCTGCAAGCTTTTCCATTCTCTTTAATAGATATGGCGGAAGAATGGTTGTATTATCTTCCCCCAGAGAGTATTACAACATGGACTGAAATGAAAAAGCTATTTCTGGAGAAATATTTTCCTTCTTCCAAAGCGGCCGCTGTTCGCAAGGAGATTAGTGGCATTCTGCAGTTAACCGGGGAATCTCTTCATGAATATTAGGAGAGGTACAAAAAGTTGTTGGCAAGCTGTCCTCACCACAACATATATTCAACACTTATTATCCAATACTTTTATGAAGGATTACTTCCATAACAGGGGAATTTGATTGATGCAGCTGCTGGTGGTTCACTTACTGAAAAGACAATCTCGCAGGCAACAAGTTTGATTGAGAGCATGGCTTCGAACGCTCAACAATTCTACACCAGAAACAACTCAAGTATCAGAAGAGTTAGCGAGATAGCTGAGTCTGCACAATCAGAGCAACGGATAAACAACATTGAAAAGGCAGTGCAACGAATAGCAGCAGTGATTATTCCTACCTACGAAGAAGAGTCTGAGCAGGTGAATGCTGTGTTCCCTAATCAAAGGCCAGGGTATAATCCCTACTCCAGTACCTACAATCCAGGTTGGAAAGATCACCCGAATTTCAGCTACGCAAACAAGCAAGCTGCAGCTCCTAATCCATATGCTCGGCAAGGTGGTTTTCAACAACCACAATTCCAACCTCAGCCGCAAGTGCAACCTCAAGTTCCCAAGGAGGACGCATCTGAGAAAATGATTACTATGATGCAAGGTCTCTCATCTATGTTCCAACAGAGTCAACAGAAATCCGATCAACATATGCAGAAGACTGACTCTGCTATTAAATATCTACATACTCAGATGGGACAAATGGCAACTGAGATAAATCAACTAAAGGCACAAGCATCGTCAAAGCTTCCATCACAAACTTTTGTGAATCCAAGAGAGAATGTTAATGCAAGTACTTTTGAGGAGCGGAAAGGCATGAAGAGCCAAAACAACAAGAAAATGTTAGTCACGACTCAGAAAAGGAAGTAGAGGTGGAAACTGTTCCAAAGGAAAATCCAACTTCAACCGGCCAACCTAAGGACACGGTTCCCACTTTTACCACACCACCTCCTTTTCCTAGTCGCTTTGCCAAGTCAAAGAAGCAAGCTCTAGACAAGGAGATTATGGATATTTTCAAAGAAGGTGCATATCAACATTCCATTTATTGAAGCCATCGTAACGGTACCCGTGTATGCCAAGGTTCTCAAGGATTTGTGTACAAGGAAAGATAGGTTGATTGCTAACGAGATCACTCGGGTGGGAGAAAGTGCTTCAGCTATGTTGCTAAAGAAGATGCCTACAAAATGCAAAGATCCTGGTGGTTTTACAGTTCCGGTTACTATTGGTGACAAACGATTTGAACGTGCTTTGCTTGATTTGGGAGCTTCTATTAGCGTGATGTCAGCCGATGTTTATGATTCTTTGAACTTGGGACCTTTAAAGGAGACAGGGATTATCATTCAACCGCGAATAAGTCTAACATATATCCTAAGGGACTCGTGGAAGACGTGTTGGTGCAAGTGAATGAATTAATCTTTCCGGTTGATTTCTTTGTTGTGGATATGCATAATGGAGACAATTGTTCGTCTACTTCATTACTTCTTGGGAGACCTTTTATGAAGACTGCTAAGACGAAGATTGACTGCGATACTGGGACACTCACTATGGAATTTGACAAAGAGATTATACGCTTCAATATCTTTGAAGCTATGCGTTATCCAAGTGATATCCATTCTGCATTTTCGGTTGATGTTATTGGTTCATTGGCACAACAGATGTTTGATTTGAACAACGAAGATGAACTTGAATCTGTGCTACAAAATATTATTGATTTGGACGTCCATGGCATGCCTGATTTGGAAGTTGACTTAGCCAAAGGGATAGAGGAGATGTGTGGTGCTTTAACGGCATCACAAGAAGCTCAAACAGGTAATATTTCTTTACCCGCAACTGATGAAGTTCCATTACCTTCTGTTGTGCAGGCACCTAAATTAGAATTGAAGCCTCTACCTAATCACTTAAAGTACGCTTACTTGGGTGATGGAGAAGAACTTCCAGTCATTATTGCAAAGAATCTCACAGCAGTACAGGAAGAACGCCTACTTAGGGTTCTGAAGGAGCATAAAACAGCTATTGGTTGGACAATTGCTAACATCAAAGGCATTAGTCCATCCACGTGCATGCATAGAATCCTGATGGAAGATGATGTCAAGCCAGTACGTGATGCTCAGCGTAGGCTTAATACCCCAATGATGGAGGTCGTAAAGAAAGAGATCCTCAAATTGCTAAGTGTGGGGGTGATTTACCCAATTTAAACAGAGAAATGGGTTAGTCCAAGACAAGTGGTGCCAAGAAATCGGGTATCACTTGTTGTCAGAAATCAGGATGATGAACTTATTCCTACAAGAGTTCAAACAGGATGGCGAGTGTGCATAGACTACAGAAAGCTCAATTCGGCTACCCGCAAGGATCACTTTCCTTTGCCTTTCATTGATCAAATGTTAGAGAGGCTAGCGGGACATTCTCATTATTGTTTTCTGGATGGTTATTCAGGATACAATCAGATTGTTATCGCACCAGAGGACCAAGAGAAGACAACTTTTACTTGTCCTTTTGGTACGTTTGCATATAGACGGATGCCGTTTGGTCTTTGCAATGCGCCTGCCACTTTTCAGAGATGTATGGTAAGTATATTTTCTGATTATGTGGAGAACATCATTGAGATATTTATGGACGATTTCAGTGTTTATGTGATTCATTTGATATTTGTTTAAATAATCTTGAGCTTGTGCTTAAAAGATGCGTAGACACTAATCTTGTTTTAAATCGGGAGAAATGTCACTTTATGGTAAACCATGGAATTGTGCTTGGTCACATCGTGTCCTCTCAAGGGCTCGAAGTGGACAAAGCAAAGATAGATTTGATTAGAAACTTACAATACCCCACTTCGGTGAGGGGGGGTTCGCTCGTTTCTTGGTCATGTAGGTTTTTATAGGCGGTTTATCAAAGATTTCTCCAAAATCTCAATGCCGATGTGCAAATTGTTGCAAAAGGAGGTTGCCTTTAACTTCGACCAGGAGTGCAAGGATGCCTTTGACAAATTGAAGGAATTGTTGACTACTGCACCAATTATTAAGTCACCTGACTGGAGTTTGCCATTCGAGTTAATGTGTGATGCAAGTGATTATGCAGTCGGAGCTGTTTTGGTCAGAAAGTAGACAAGAGGTCACATGTGATTTATTATGCATCAAGGACCCTAAGTGAAGCTCAGATAAACTATTCAACCACTGAGAAAGAGTTACTGGCTATAGTATTTGCATTAGAAAAATTCAGATCTTATTTGGTGGGTACCAATGTGATTGTATACTCTGATCATGCAGCACTTCGGTACCTATTGAAAAAGAAGGAGGCTAAGCCAAGACTCATAAGATGGATTCTTTTGCTACAAGAATTCAATATTGAAATTAGAGACAAGAAAGGTGTCGAGAATACTGTTGCTGATCATCTTAGTAGAATTGTTAATTCCGAAGAAGAACTTCCCTTACAGGATCGTTTTCCAGACGAACAACTCTTCTCGATTGAAGAATCAGCACCTTGGTATGCTGATATAGTGAACTATTTGGTTACAAGGCAAGTACCTAGTAAGATGTCTAACTTTCAAAAGCTAAAGCTTAAGAAAATAGCCAAACAAAGATGTGTGGGATGAGCCCTACTTGTGGAAATATGGTCTTTGATCGGATTATCACAGTGCGTACCAAACTCTGAATTTCTATCAATTTTGTCTTTTTGTCATTCTTATGCTTGTGGTGGTCACTTTGGTTCTAAACGTACCGCTCTCAAAGTTCTTGAGAGTGGCTTTTATTGGCCTACATTGTTTGAGGATGCATATGCTTTTTGCAAATCTTGTGATAGATGTCAACGAACGGGCAATCTAGGTGCTCGAAATCAAATGCCACTCACACCGATTCTTGCTGTAGAAATATTCGATGTGTGGGGTATTGATTTTATGGGCCCTTTTGTTAATTCGAATGGAAAATTTTATATACTTCTTGCTGTGGATTATGTTTCGAAATGGGTGGAAGCTAAAGCCACCCATACTAATGATTCTCAAGTTGTTTGTGAGTTTGTGAAGGAATATATTTTCTCTAGACATGGTACACCACGAGTGGTTATCAGTGATGGAGGTTCACACTTCAAGAAATCCTTCCATGCTCTCCTCAAGAAGTACAACATTACACACAAGATTGGTACGCCGTATCACCCACAAACTAGTGGGCAAGCTGAAGTTTCAAATCGTGAAATCAAGTCCATTCTGGAGAAAACTGTCAATACTACAAGAAAAGATTGGAGCTTCAGGCTTAACGATGCACTTTGGGCGTATAGAACGGCGTACAAGACACCAATTGGTATGTCTCCATACCGGTTGGTTTATGGCAAAGCTTGTCATCTCCCGGTTGAACTTGAGCATAAGTCTTTTTGGGCGGTAAAGACGTACAACATGGAGTATGATGAAGCTGGGAAACAAAGGAAGCTACAAATCAATGAGCTAGAGGAAATACGAAATGATGCCTACGAGAACTCTCGTATATACAAGGAAAAGACGAAGTTATTCCACGACAAAATGATTTCTCGAAAAAGTTTTGTTGTGGGGCAAAAAGTTCTGTTATTTAATTCCCGTCTTAAGTTATTTCCTGGAAAGCTAAGGTCCCGATGGGTTGGACCATTTGTTGTTATAATATTTTTCCTCATGGTGCAGTTGAAATCTCTAGTCCCAAAACTGGGAAAACTTTCAAGATAAACGGCCATAGATTGAAGCCATACTACGAGAACTTCACTACAGTGGATGTTGATGAGATTGGGCTTCGTGATTTGATCCCTCTGGAGGAGTAATCTGAATGTGTGTCAAGTCAGGCTGAGGACGTTAAACTAAGCGCTGAATGGGAGGCAACCTACTGGTTGTGTATTTCTATCTTTATCTTTTGTTTTACATATCATATTTGGATTTCCCACCTTATTTTGCTTTGGATGACTCAATTACATTGAGGAAAATGTAAACTAAGCGATGACTCAATCTTTAACTTTCTGTGTTTCTTTCTTTCTCACTCGCCTAAATGGTAAAGGAAGAAGTTAAGGAAGAAGTTTTTCTTTTCTCTCCCACTCGATCTCTATTTATACACAAAGCTCACCGGCAACATTCCCCTAATTCCTCCGTGGGATAAGAAGTAAAGCGCCTGCCAAAAAAAAGTTCTGTTGCAGTTGAAATTAATTGGTTCTGATTTGGTGTAGCGGAGTACATCTAAGAAATGTGTACAAAATTCTCAATCCGTATTTATTTTCCAAGAACCACATGTGTCTTCATCCGATCCGTTGATTTATCCAGCTTCAATGGGCCGCGTTACATCAGTTTGACGCCTTTTCCCAAAACGCGTCAAACATTTTCTCTTCCTGCCTGATTTTGTCGGGCTGCCAAAACTGCTCTCTGCAGAGTACAGAGTTCCACTTTTTACTAACATTCCCATGTGATATGGGTCCCACAATTTATCTTAGCACCAAAAATAGCAAACTATCTTCTCTGCCATGATCACAACCCGAGCTCCTTCATCCATGGCTTGTTCTTGCAGCTTCATCAGACCAAGGCGAGACTCGTGCTCCATTTTCTTCATTGTCGAGCTCCTTAATGACCCATGTTCATCACTTCCATGTCTTGGTTCATCTCGAGCTCATCACAGCCTCATCGTCCATGGCAGCAGCAATAGCCCATCGTCGAACTTCATCATCTCCATCGACTTTCTCGAACAACAGCCACTCCATCGAGCATCAATAATGGCAGCAAGCCATAAGTATCGTCACTTCCATGAACATCAATCCGAACTCCAATGGTAGCAGCGCCTCCCTGAAAATCATATCGAGTTCCATCACCGATAATGGTAGCAGCTTCAGCACTGGCTCGACCACCATTACTGCCATGATACAACCCAACTCCATCATTCACCGGGATTTTGATCATCATCAACGAAACCGTTTTTCGTTGAAAACTCGAAATCAGGCAACAACCCATTCTTTCTATCGTCCCCAAGAACCTAGTGATGTACTCAAATTCGAATATCGTTGGTGATCAAATTCATCACCATCGTGATCATCATGATGACCACCATTAAGAACAGATCATGTTCTTCATGTTCATAATAGGGAAGAAGGAGAGGTGCCCTGAGTAATCATTCAGGTGCCTTTAGTGATTTTTGAAAATGGCTTCCCCTTAACAGAGTGTACTCCCCTTAGTAAAAGACTGATCGCCTTTAGCGATTCTTTGTGAAAAGCCTGCCCCTTAACATGAGGTGCCCCTTAACGAACAGTGAGGATGCCAAAAAGACATTCCTTAGAAATTGACCATCTCGACCTTTAGTCTTATGAGTTTTTGTTTTGCTCATAACTTCTTCATACGAACTCAGAATGACTCCGTTCTTTCGTCATTGCCTTTGTCTTCTCGTCCTCTACAAAATGAAAAGTAGAAATCTTGTACTTGAACGAGTTTCATTTGGTATTTAGCTCTTCTTCACTTGTAGCTAGCTTCTTTTATTGCACAATTAAGTGCAAATTCACTTCTTTTTGGACGATTCTCCTAATGAAACACAAATAAGAGAAAACAAACGTAATACACAATAATTTGCAAGAATATAAGCAATTACTAGCGTGGAGTTGACACTAAAATTATGTGAATTATGCACTCATCACATACCCTGTTGCGAATACAAGTTCAGGAGCTGCAAATGCAAGTTTGTTACCCAAATTGATAAACACTGTGGCGAGTACCGTGCAAGGTCAACAAGGAGTGAGGATACCAGATGATGGTCAGCAAAAGTTGGTAGCTATGGGAAGTCGCGATCAGGTCGAATTTGAAAGAGAAAGAAATTTCTACAACCGTGGCGGAAATAATAAAATTCAAAGGCTTGATCAACCGCAAGAAACCTATGGAGGTCGAGGCATAATCCGCAAGAGACTTATGGAGGCCAGAGGCGGGGTATCATAGAGGACAGCGAGGTCATAGAGTCGTATGGGAAGAAATCAAAATGCCACCACTAAACGCTAGTGTGGAGAATATATGGGAGGCTATAATCCTGATGGAAAACGTACTCGCACCATGGAACATGGGGAATGAACCACCTCCAGTGATAGAAGTCGTGAATTTCGTTCCTACCACCACTTTCATGGACACCAAACGAATGATTGCAGGGAATATAAAAAGAATCATCTTCGAATGATAGATCAAGGGAAGCTAAACCAATTCTTAAAATGTGAAGAGAAGGCTCAACCATTACCAACACCTCCCAGAAAATCGCAGAGTAAATACGACAAAAGGGAAAGAAACATTTGTAGTAGAAGTTGGAACAAATGCCAAAAACTTGTTCTGCAACTCTATCGTACATTCGTACAAGACAATTGAAGATTTTCATGATAGTATTCTCAGTAGGGTTTTTGCAAGAGATGTTGACAATAGAGAAGTAATGAATATCGCGAAGTCATCGCCACTAAAGGAATGGCAAGCGCAGATTATTTCTTTTACCGCAGAAGAAGTACTCAAGGTGGCGAGTTGCATGACAGTCCATTAGTGGTAAGATTAGAAATTAATCCAAAACCTGTTGATGATGAAAATGATGGTGCAGAAAATTCATGGGCAATAAATCGAATCTTAATTGATACTGGAAGCTCTGTAAACATCCTTTTTTATCACGCCACTAGCACAAAAATCAATGTTGGTGACATTTCAGAACCGTTATATTATGGGTTTTATGACGGTTTACATGAAATCTATAAGCGTCACCAAAGCCAGTGTCACCGTAGGGGTCGTTATATAATGACGGTTCTGAACTGTCACATAACCGTCACCAAAGCCAATGTCACTGTAACAAACATTAGAGACAGTATTTGGATCAAAACTGTCATGTTTATGTTTTGTTTTTAAGCTGACGTATTATTTCAAAAATGTAACAATTTCAATTTTACGGTGACGGATTTTGAGGTAAACTGTTATTGTATAAAAAGTGAACAAAATAATCAGTCTCGAAGAATTTATGCATCAAACTAACTTTCTATTCATTCACAGTCATTAATTTACATTTCATTTCTTTGAAACTAAAAATTTATGACCCCTTCAATTAAATATATCAACAAACAGATCTTGCTTAAAAAAAAAAAAACAAACACAAACACAAACACAAACACAAACAAACAGATCACAATCGCTAGATATGCTGCTTTGGTATCCCACGGATTGCAGTCGTCAATTGGTTTCAGTCAATATCGCCATTGGTAAATCCAAGTTTCAAATCTGTACAAAAGAAAAACTCAAGTTAAAATTGATCGAGAGTAAATGAAACGAACTTACAATTACAAATCCAACCCTTTTTTAGTTTTGAATATACAAAAAATTAATATAAGGGGAAGAATCAAAGGGGTTCGACAATTGTTTGGAAGAATCTTCAAGTACTTAGGGTAATCATCTGTAGTTTTATCTAACATCTTAATAATATAATTCAAAATCAAAAAATAAAGAAAGAAGGATAAAAAATAGGATTACCCTAAGACACCGTGAGCACATGGCAGAACAATAAGCGGGGCAGTGGAAAGACAGGCGAGAAGAAAGGGGAGGCGATGAACAATGGGATGATGGAGAAGAAAGGACTATAAAGGGGAGGCAGTGAACAGTGGGATCGTGGAGATGATTATATTTTTTAGGTTTTAAATCTAAACCCTTAGATTAAAAATATCCAAATCAATTTTTACTGATGGATCCACAAAAATAAATGATACGCTTCCACAAAATTTAACTGTCCAAGTCCAGGCCCAACTGAAGTTGTAAGGAAATGGCAGCCTCTGCGACTATTATGAACCAAAACCGTCATTACATTTTGTAACAGTTAATGAACAAACTGTCATTACATTTAGGAATTATTCTAACGGGTTATCACCAAACCGTCATTATAATTAATGACCCATACAACCGTTACTATATATCCAGTTTACTGACAGTTCATAAACGTCACCTTACGGAAGGTATATTGTGACACTTTATAGCATGGACCGTCACAGAAAATGTTTATCGTACGCTTAAGTCAACCATCAGGATGTGTAACAACAACTAATGACGGTTGTCCCTAGGAACCGTCATCTATACTTAACCGACAATGTACCGTGACGCTTTTTTCTAAAACCGTCATCGTATAAAACATTAAACCGTCACCGAAGCCCATTTTTGGCCTAGTGCACCTACAAGACTATGGGGGGCAAAGATAAAGATTTGATACCTTCAACGTATAAGATCTATGGTTTTAACGGTTGTAGTTGCAAGAAATCCCACAATACACCCAT